>JARYGA010027383.1:0-25255 GCA_030545235.1 Helianthus tuberosus
ATGAAAGAAACGAGCATCAAATTTACTCGAATGCATTACAAGACGAGGAGGCTTTTAATCAGCTGGTAATCACATTATTCATATATGTGTATATTTATTTGTGTACTAATATCGTTATTGGTTAATGCAGTTCGCTGATAAGCAGTTTTCCCAGAATACAACAGAGCATGTTTCTTTTTCTAAACCTGATGAGCTCGTTCGTGCTTGTAAACCTATTGAGCCTATCGTTGCGTCTAACCCTTTAAAAGAAAAAAACAAAAGTATTAAATCTTTTAGAAAAGACGAGGGCAAGGCCTCAAAGCATATATGAATTAGCGCAACAACTGGCGATTCAATCTGATAAAGCCTTGTCTATAGTTTTTACTTCGCCAACAGGGATGTATGAGGAACGTATTCAAGAGAAAATTGAATTTGAGGCAGTTATAGAGTTATGTGTCAACGACTAGATAGATGCTTGCTTTGTGCATTGGTTTACAATGTATGTTTGACTAGTTTTTATATAAATATTTTATGCTATTAGTTTTTACAATATAACCGAATGTTACTAACCTTATCATGTTTTTTTTGCTACTTATATTTTAGGTATTTATATGCAACTGGGGGACAAGAGGGTTTAAATAATACCGCATATTTTCATCCCTGTTATATTGAGGGTGATCTTGTCATGTTGAATTTGTGATCAACCACATCAGAAATGTCATCTCTTTTCATAAGGACAAACAATGGTTTATGGTACCGCATATAGCCGGTTATTAGTTTTAGTTATGTTATAATATTGTTTTCATTTTTTTTATTAAGTGTTGTTTAAATCAGATCACTTTCCTACTCATGCAGCAAACATTGGATATTGGTTGTACTTCAACATCATCCTATATATAATACTTGGATGGGTTACCTCTTTGATTCAAATAAGAGTTTAAAGGAGCCTCCAGATTATGAGATTACACATGTATTTGAAAAGCCATAAAACAGAAAATAACTTGGGATAAGGTTGATGTAAGTTATCTTTCATTCAAGATGTTTATTAATATATTTTAATTAATTACTTGTTAATTCAATTTATTATTTAGTGTCGTCTACAACCTAATGAATGGGAGTGCGGTTATTGTGTCATGATGGCCATGTATGATTTTGTGATTTGCAACAGAGAACACATGGTAAGTATATTTATACACTCAAACTTATATTAAGTATATTTTGTCGCAACCTCCGATCCCTTATCTGTCTCGGGAACGGGCGGACGCGAGCTCAGAGTTTGGTGGTATCAGGTGTTTAAATCTTGCAGCGGAATTTACATCAGGACCGTAGTTAGGAAATGTTTATCAGAGTAAAACCACCATATTTGATATTAATAATAACATGGGAAAAACCCAAGTTTCTTATTACAATACATTTATAGGGACAAACCCTATTTTATTGAATTTAAAACATCGTTTATTAGGTAACTTTTATAGCCACATTTTTCCCAAGCCTTCAGTGCTCTCCAGCTGGCTTTTTACTAATTGGCTGTTCACATTGTATTACCTGTAACGCGTTTTAAAAACATTTGTCAGTCGGAAATACTGGTGAGTGAATCCCAGTTTAATCAAGAAACATTTTATCAATTAAAACAGTATTGAGAGCGATCACATTGTTTATTTCTACACAATTACTCATTCAGTATTTGCCACTCGACCGGATCTGTGGCTATGGTCAAATTACCCATTGGCTAACTCGTCGTCCAATGGTAATGTACTGTCATTCAGACTTACTACTACTACTCGTAGTAATATAAATTTTGTATACAAAACCCCATAATACCGGCAGTAATTGAAGAACTACAAAGACTCAATCACCGTTTAATCACATTTGTAAACAATTAAGGTTTTGTAAAACATTCCAAAAAGGTTAACAAAAAGAGGATAAACTCACATTGCTATCTTAGACTTCTTGTAAGGGTTTCCTGGATATAATCTATAATTTATACACTTGTACATTGGTTAGTATCATAACCCTTTGAAAATATTGATGATACCCTCCCCGAGACGGCATTCCAACAACTACGTCGGGCAGAACCACGACAGTTGTTACGGAACCCTAAATCGATCGGGCAGAGTAACTGTTACGAAACTGGGGTTATAATACTTACAACGGAGCAGAACCTCGCTAATTAGGGGATATAATACCCGCTTATAATTCTACTACTTCAGAATTTAAGATTGAGAATGAATTGTGAGCGACGAAAAACGAAAACTGATGGCCTTCTTATATAGTTGCTGAATTTGGTCTCCACGCGGCCCGTGTAAAGAACAGGCAAGGCTTACGCGGCCCGCGTCAACATCCAGTCAACGTATAGCTTGTCCCGGTCACCAAGTAGATCCGCCACGATGTCGACACGTGTCAGCTCAGGATGTCTCCGCGTTTGATGATCTCTAGCGGCCCGCGTAAGAGTTAAGGCAAGCTTACGCGGCCCGCCTGAACTAAAGAAATCAGTGAAGTCCGGTCTACACCTTCATACCGCCCGCGTGAGTTTGAGGTGATGTCCTACGCGGCCCGCCTCAACTTAAACATCAGATTTTATATTTTATTTTATATGTTATAACACGTTTCGGGCTCGGTTTTCACATACGGGGTGTAATTTAAGACATATTGGAACATTCTAAATTATACTAGATTGTTAGACACATTATGAGGGTGTTGGTTTTACCGAGGGTTGTTACATTCTCCCCACCTTATTTTAGAGCTCGTCCTCGAGATCTATTGGAATAAGTGCGGATATTTTCTTTTCATTTCAGATTCAAGCTCCCATGTGTACCCAGGTCCTCTTTTGGAGTCCCACTTTACTTTGACCAGAACTAGTCTCTTATGTTTGAGATTCTTAATTTTCCTGTCTTCAATTTGTAGAGGTCTTTCAACAAACTTGAGTTGTTCATTTACCTCTATATCCTTAAGAGGAACTATCAGTGATTCATCAGCTAAACACCTTTTGAGATTAGATACATGAAACACATCATGTATTCCTGCCATTTCCTCTGGCAGTTGTAGCTGATAGGCTACAGGTCCTATTCTTCTAATAATCTCAAAAGGTCCAACATACCTGGGACTTAGCTTTCCCCGTTTGATGAATCTTACTATTCCTTTCCAACGAGAGACTTTTAATAATACTTTATCTCCTACTTGAAACTCCAAGGGTTTACGTCGGTTATCAGCGTAACTCTTCTGTCGATCACGTGCTGCTTTTAGTCGTTCCTTGACTTGAATAATCTTTTCAGTTGTTTCTTGTACTATTTCAGGTCCTGATAGTTGCTTTTCCCCAATTTCTGCCCAACAGACTGGGGTTCGGCACTTTCGTCCATAAAGTGCTTCGAATGGTGCAGCATTGATACTTGTGTGATAACTATTATTATAAGAAAATTCTATTAAAGGTAAGTGATCGTCCCAATTACCTCCGAAATCAATTACACAAGCTCTAAGCATATCTTCCATTGTTTGAATTGTTCTTTCGCTTTGTCCGTCCGTTTGAGGATGATAAGCTGTACTTAATTTTAACTTGGTTCCCATTGCCTTTTGGAAACTTGACCAAAAATGAGATGTAAATCGGCTATCTCTATCAGAAATAATTGATAAAGGAATGCCATGTAAAGAAACAATTTCATTTACATATAATTTAGCTAATTGTTCCATACTGAAAGTTTCCTTCATTGGTAGGAAATGAGCTGACTTGGTTAGTCTATCTACAATTACCCAGATTGTATCATTACCTTTCTTTGTTTTGGGTAATTTAGTAACAAAATCCATTGTTATCAATTCCCATTTCCACACTGGCATTTCTAATTGTTGTAACAAACCTGAGGGTTTCTGGTGTTCAGCTTTGACTTGTGAACAAGTTAAACATTTAGAAACATAGGTTGCTATGTCCTTTTTCATTCCTATCCACCAGAAATTTTTCCTTAAATCCTGGTACATTTTGTCATTTCCTGGATGCATCGTATACTTAGACGTATGGACTTCTTCTAATATACGATGACGTAGGTTTCCTAATTTAGGTATCCACATTCTCTTTTTATGGAATCTCCAAATTCCATCTATTCCTTGTTCCAATTCTTTTAGCATACCTTTTAATTTTTCAGAATCATCCTCGATTACTGATTTTTGTGCTTCTCTTATCTGATCATTTAAATCTACTTGCAGATTTAATTTAAGAGAACGTACCTTTTTTGGCTTTTCATGATACTTTCGACTTAAAGCATCTGCCACTACATTTGCTTTTCCTTCATGATACTGGATATCACAATCATAGTCACTAAGCATCTCCATCCAGCGTCTTTGTCTCATATTCAACTCCTTTTGCTTGAAGATATACCTTAAACTCTTATGATCAGTGAATATGGTAAACTTACTACCATAAAGGTAATGTCTCCAAATCTTAAGAGCAAAAATTATAGCTCCTAATTCTAAATCATGGGTTGAATAATTCTCTTCATGATTCTTAAGTTGTCTAGATGCGTAAGCTATAACCTTTTGGCGTTGCATCAACACACATCCATAACCTAATTTAGAAGCATCACAATAGACTACAAAGTCTTCAGTTCCTTCTGGTAATGCTAGTATGGGTGTATGGGTTAATCTTTGCTTAAGAATTCTAAAGGCTTCTTCTTGTTTTACTCCCCATTCAAACTTAACAGATTTACAGGTTAGCTTAGTTAAGGGAATGGCTATTCTAGAGAAATCTCGAATAAATCTTCTATAATAACCGGCCAATCCTAAGAAACTTCTAACCTCGGTTGGTGACTCAGGGATTTTCCATTTAGTAATTGCCTCAATCTTTGTTGGATCTACATGAATTCCTTCATGATTAACTAAATGTCCAAGGAATTGTACCTGTTCTAACCAAAATTCACACTTAGAGAATTTAGCATAAAGCTTTTCCTTTCTTAACAAACTTAAAAGTGCATGCAAATGTTTGCATGATCCTCTTTATTCTTATAATAAATTAGAATATCATCTATGAAAACAATTATGAATTTATCCAAATATGGCTTACATATTCGGTTCATCGTGTCCATAAATGCAGCTGGGGCATTGGTTAAACCAAATGGCATGACAGTAAATTCATAATGGCCATACCTTGTTCTAAAAGCGGTTTTAGGGATGTCCTCTTCCTGTACCTTTAATTGATGATATCCTGACCTTAAATCGATTTTAGAGAAAAATCGAGCTCCTTGCAGTTGATCAAACAGATCATCGATTCTCGGTAATGGGTACCGATTCTTAATCGTGACTTTGTTTAATTCACGGTAGTCAATGCACATACGCATTGATCCGTCCTTCTTTTTAACAAACAATATCGGCGCTCCCCATGGCGACGAACTTGGTTGTATAAATCCTTTCTCTAACAATTCGTCTAATTGTTTCTTCAATTCTTGCATTTCTGCAGGTGCCAAACGATAAGGTGCTTTGGCAATCGGTGATGTTCCTGGTATTAAATGGATTCTGAATTCAACTTCTCTATCTGGAGGTAATCCTGGCAATTCTTCTGGAAAGACATCTGAAAACTGAGATACTACTGGAATATCTTTTAGTTCTTTTCCTTTAGTGTTAGTGATTATAGAAATCAAATACACTATAGAACCTTTTCTTATAGAACTTGCAGTTTTCATCACAGAGATGAATTTAGTGGATCTAGAGAGTTTATTTCCTTTAATTGTGATCGTTTTACCTTTCGGTGAATTTACTTGTACTGACTTTTGATCACATAAAATACTGGCTTTATTGGCTATTAACCAATCCATTCCTAAAACAACATCGAATCCTGCCAGATTCATGGGATAAAGATTTGCAATAAACTTTTGATTTAAAATTTCTATGCTTGTTCCCTGCAAGATTTCAGAAATTCTAACGGTTTCTCCATTGGCTGTCTCTACTAAGCATTCTTGTGGTAGTTTAGTTAATGACTGATTTAGATATTTGCAAAATGATGTATTAATAAAACTTTGGTTTGCACCAGAGTCAAATAATACTTTAGCAAAAACATCATTAACTAAAAACGTACCAGCTATGGACATCTGGAATCATCTTGGCTTCATCTGCAGTCAGAACAAATGCTCTAGCATTTTTAGTATTCTTGTTGTCTGGAGCTGGAGCTAATTTTGGATAATTTAGCTTGATATGACCTTGTTCTCCGCAATTGTAACATACCCGGCTGTTAACTTTCTTCCTGCAGTTTTCTTCCTTGTGTCCCGATATTTTGCAAAAGTTACAATATATGGAGCATCTTCCGGAATGCTTTCTTTTGCAATACCTACAGTAGGGTGCAGAGGTAGAACCTATATTTTTCCCACGGTTAGAATTTCCAGAACGGAATTCTTGTGTGAGCTTTTGGGTTAGGTTCCTTCTTTGATTTTCTTCTTGGGTACGGACTAATTCATCTGTCAAGGTATTTGCTAGTTCTACAGCTTCTTCTATAGTTTGAGGTCTAGCTGCCTTGACTACGTGTCTTATTTCTCCAATTAATCCCCAAATATAACGAGAGATTAACACTGGTTCTGGTGAAGCAAGAGTTGGCACTATTCTGGCATATTCAAAGAATATTTTAGTGTATCCCTTACTATCCACACCAGTCATTCTAAGGTTTAGGAATTTATTCGCTATCTGTTCCTTTTTCATTGGGTGGGCAAAATTTCCTTTCTACCTTGTTCTTAAATTCTTCCCATTCCATATTGTAGGTTCTATCACTTCCTCTTGATTGGAGGATTGTGTTCCACCATTCTAGTGCTGAATTCTTAAACAGATTAGAAGCAAACATTATCTTATCTTCTTCAGCACATTTGCTTATCCTTAAGACTGCCTCAGTCTTTTCTATCCATCGTAAGGTTGCAATGGCCCCTTCGTTGCCTGAGAATTCCATTGGTTTACAAGACCAGAATTCTTTATATGAACAACCGTAAGACACGGTTCTCCTCCTTTTGGGAATAGGCAATTGAAGTATTGGTCCATTGTTCACGCTGTGTTCTGGTTCAATTGGTCGCTTACTGCCATGCTTACTTTTATTATCAGCATCCTTAACAGTTTGAAGAATAAATGGCATTGCATCTATAATTCCTTGTGCTACTATGTGTTGGATAACACTATTATCCACTTGATTGTTATTGTTATTGATGCTTGGATTCTCATTAACCACATTAATGTTACTCTGGTTATCATTATTCAGATTTCCTTGATTTCCTTCGTCGGCCATCTGAATTTTAAACATTTACCCTATATTAATATCACAACATAATATCTAATATAGTTAATCACATGATACGCAATCTAGCCAAAAACGTCGATCATTGCGACTTGTACTCTATTTTCATATACTATGCATCTATTACACACTAGTACTGAAATAAAGATTACAATACGAACAGAAAGAAAATTACACTAATAGTACTATGCATCCGTACATACATAATTTTATTTTTATTTTATTTTATTATTATTTTTGCTACTACCGTTTCCTCCATTCTTACATTCACGGATATGGATTTATCCAAAAATCCATATTGCGCTCATCATATTTCCATACGAGACGCTCTCCCACCTGACGCATTCTCTCACTGCTTTCTAAAATTTCCTCCCCAAAAGTCCTAAGTTCTTGAACGTTTTCTGCACTCATTGGGGGTGCAGGTTCTCGGACTGGGTTTGGAATCTGGGGTGCGGGTTCCTGATATGGGGGTGAAAGTGCCTGAAATCGGTAAGGATCTTCTAAAATCTCCCTAATATATTCATCATGGTAATAGGGATCTAAAGGGTCCATACCTGGGTAGGCTCCTATGTTCTGTATGGATGTGTCTTCATGGATAGGGTAACGTTGCACAAAGTCCCTATTATTGTCCCACCAGGGGTCATAATTTGGGTCTAGGGGGTTTGGTGCAGGTATCCTAGGGATTTCTTCTGGGTTAAAGTCATACATCTCCACTTGGTTTTCCGGGTTTTCTATCTCCATGGGTTGGTCTGGGTTTTGTGGTTGTGGGGCTACTAGTTGTTCCAGACTCGGGTCAGCAGCAGTTGTAGCTAGGATATGGAAATTAGCTAGGCTTCTATTAAGCATATCCTGTGTATGGGCATCTGTTTTTCGCTTAGCAGCTGCTAAAACTCTTTGCTGTTGCAACTTTCGCATTCTCTTCCTACGAGCAAAGGCTTCCTTACTGAACCATCCTCGTTTCTTATGAGGGAATGGCTCTTCTGACTGAGCTCTAAAAGCAAACACTCCTCTTCCTGATCAGCAGAATACCCAGAAAGGGCAGGCTGTGAAGAGGTACCTTCACTCTTAGGTGAATCAGACAACTGACGACTCATGTCTGAGGGTCCTTGATCACTCATACTATAAACTAACAAATAGTCAAATAGCACATAACAATTAAATACAGTTATGCACTTATTTCTGAAATTTATTTCCTAACAAAAAATTTAGAATTGAAGTGTCAGCAGAACACTTCTTTGGCTCAGACCAGTGGCTAGGCTCTGATACCACCCTCTGTCGCAACCCCCGATCCCTTATCTGTCCCGGGAACGGGCGGACGCGAGCTCAGAGTTTGGTGGTATCAGGTGTTTAAATCTTGCAGCGGAATTTACATCAGGACCGTAGTTAGGAAATGTTTATCAGAGTAAAACCACCATATTTGATATTAATAATAACATGGGCAAAACCCAAGTTTCTTATTACAATACATTTATAGGGACAAACCCTATTTTATTGAATTTAAAACATCGTTTATTAGGTAACTTTTATAGCCACATTTTTCCCAAGCCTTCAGTGCTCTCCAGCTGGCTTTTTACTAATTGGCTGTTCACATTGTGTTACCTGTAACGCGTTTTAAAAACATTTTTCAGTCGAAAATACTGGTGAGTGAATCCCAGTTTAATCAAGAAACATTTTATCAATTAAAACAGTATTGAGAGCGATCACATTGTTTATTTCTACACAATTACTCATTCAGTATTTGCCACTCGACCGGATCTGTGGCTATGGTCAAATTACCCATTGGCTAACTCGTCGTCCAATGGTAATGTACTGTCATTCATACTTACTACTACTACTACTACTCGTAGTAATATAAATTTTGTATACAAAACCCCATAATACCGGCAGTAATTGAAGAACTACAAAGACTCAATCACCGCTTAATCACATTTGTAAACAATTAAGGTTTTGTAAAACATTCCAAAAAGGTTAACAAAAAGAGGATAAACTCACATTGCTATCTTAGACTTCTTGTAAGGGTTTCCTGGATATCATCTATAATTTATACAATTATACATTGGTTAGTATCATAACCCTTTGAAAATATTGATGATACCCTCCTCGAGACGGCATTCCAACAACTACGTCGGGCAGAACCACGACAGTTGTTACGGAACCCTAAATCGATCGGGCAGAGTAACTGTTACGAAACTGGGGTTATAATACTTACAACGGAGCAGAACCTCGCTAATTAGGGGATATAATACCCGCTTATAATTTCTACTACTTCATAATTTAAGATTGAGAATGAATTGTGAGCGACGGAAAACGAAAACTGATGGCCTTCTTATATAGTTGCTGAATTTGGTCTCCACGCGGCCCGCGTAAAGAACAGGCAAGGCTTACGCGGCCCGCGTCAACATCCAGTCAACGTATAGCTTGTCCCGGTCACCAAGTAGATCGGCCACGATGTCGACACGTGTCAGCTCAGGATGTCTCCGCGTTTGATGATCTCTAGCGGCCCGCGTAAGAGTTAAGGTAAGCTTACGCGGCCCGCCTGAACTAAAGAAATCAGTGAAGTCCGGTCTACACCTTCATACCGCCCGCGTGAGTTTGAGGTGATGTCCTACGCGGCCCGCCTCAACTTAAACATCAGATTTTATATTTTATTTTATATGTTATAACACGTTTCGGGCTCGGTTTTCACATACGGGGTGTAATTTAAGACATATTGGAACATTCTAAATTATACTAGATTGTTAGACACATTATGAGGGTGTTGGTTTTACCGAGGGTTGTTACATATTTATACACTCAAACTTATATACGTTTAACTGCAATGTATATTAAACTCTAATCTAACTTTTATCTATCTCTATGTTTTAGCTGGTAAATAAAACTAGAATGGTTCGTCAAAGTGAAATTAACGAATTTGTAGAGCGTACTTTAAAGGTGTTCATATCAACTTTTTGTCATCGGGAGGAGGATGAATGAAGTTAAGCATATTAGTATGCTACTCTTTTTTAAGTACCTTTTTCTTCATTTTTTTTTATAAATATTGGTTTAGAACACCTGAGTGAGCCTCGGAATAGTCTTTTTATTCTATATATGGAGAGTCAATTACACAGATGGTTAATATACTTTGACCCGTTCATTCGTTTTGACCCCAAGGCCTAGGTACGCCTAAAAGCATTTGACAAAATAGATATCTTACATTATTAGGGGTTCCTAGGAGTACTAAAGGGATTTGTGTTGATGTCGACTCTAGTTGGTATGACTTATGTTATATTTTCGGGTTTGCATTTTTATGTCCTCATGATTCCAACCATGGGATCCTGGTTTATCTTAATCTCTAATGGTTGCTAATAGCCAATTTTCTGCGTTTTGATCAGTGTCAAAGGAATTCTAGCTAGCCGGTGGTCGAGGGGGCTTGTGGTTATCTTAGATGATAAAAGGATATTGAAGTAACTCTAAGGAGGTTTTTAGATGCTAGTTTTTGTTTTTGTTAAACTGAATATGCTTGGATGTTTTTTTACTATGTTTAAATGAATACTTTAGACAATGGGTCAAAATGGATGATTCGGCTATTTTAACTATGTTAATTTATATGGTTCATTTTGTTATGTTGTTTTATTTGTTTTATGTGTTTATAGGATTCTAATTAATTATTCGTGAATTAAATTGTAGGTAAAATAAAATAAAGTGGTGAATTAACTTAATGATAAAATAGAAAAATATTAAATGGTTGAATTAAATTGATGGAAAATAAAGTAAATTGATGAAATATTAAATTATTGAACCGTCTTATTTGACTATTGAACCGTCTTATTTGCGAAACCAAATCAACCGTCTTATTTGCCCAATATTTGCTTAAAAAGACGAAACCAATTCAAGTTCTTTTAAGACGGTTATATGGACTCTAGCTTTTGGTATCAATTAATAAGAGACGGTCATTTATCAAAAACAACGTTATTTTTAAAGACGGTTTCTTAAACGACTTATTTGATTAAAAGCCCGTCATATTAGCTGCCCTTTTTTGTACTAGAGAATCCTAATATTAATTAAAAAGCGAATAAGAGCTTTCAAGAAAATAAAATGGATAAAAGACCCGAGTTAACGGGACTTCAAATAAAACGGGTTATAATTTCCCCGAACCCACCAAGTAACTAGGAATATCAACCTAGTTAAATATGTGCCTTAAAACAATGAAGAAAAACTTGGTCAATAACCCTTTTTATAAAGTTACAAACTAGAGGGGCCAAAAGAGGAAGATTGAAACTTGATATTTATTAAAATTAAAACACTACACACACACTTGTGTGTGTACGTGAAAAAGATCAGGGGAAACAAGGAGAAGCCAAAACCCTAACTCAAGCTAATTCACCAAATTGAAGGTCAAAACTAGCTCAAATCAAATGCATGGTCACGTACAAACGATCACCAAGTCAAGGGGATCGTAAGGTATGTCAAATTTTATCATTTGGTGATGTTTTGGAATCTATGATGAACACTCATAATCAAAATTCATGAATGGATGTTGAATGTATGAGTGATATGTGATGAAATTCATGTTTAGAAACAAACCCTAGATGAAAACTTGATGAATTAGTATTAGAAACAAGGGATTTGATGATGACCCTTGTATGTGCTAAGTGGGTTTTGATTTAGTAGTGAAGATGATGATAAGTTTGTGTTTAAAATCATCATATTTGATAGTAGAAACAAGGTACTTGAACAAATTACATGATTGAGTAAGGTTGAATAGTCGTATTAAATTATGATTACTCTAACCACCTTGTGAATAATGGTGATAGTTTGACGCCAAACAAGCTAGGTGGAAGCTTGACGAGAAAACGAGTCAAACGAATCAAGAGGGAAAGGAAAAAGCATAGTTCGGATGCGAGGTAAGTGAAACTTACACTCCTTTTGTAGAATACGTATTTATTCTATAAGATATAAATGCGATAAAGATGATATTTGAAATATGGTTCCGATGTGAAAAGATTCGGGTCGGAGCAATTATAAATAATAAAAACCATGGTTTATAGTAAAAAGGGCGAAACGGTAAATTAGTCATGTAATGACTAAGAAATAATGAGTTTTCTTTAAGATTGCCTAACAGTGTAATCTAATAATGAGAAAAAGGGTAGAAATGGAAATTTGGTCAAGTGTCGATTAATGTATATTGAATATAAAAAGGATATCCATGGCGTAAGCCGAAATGGGTTAAATAGGTAAGAAAAAGGATTTTTTGGTAAAATCCGATATGAATCGGATGTATGATTTGGAAATCAAAAACCATGTTTTTAATTTATGCAACGTTTTGTCATATAGGCCAAATGGGTAAAATGGTGGTAATAACACCATTTGACAATATCGACTAATGTGGTTGTCAAGTCTTATGTTAACAGGAGCGAATAGCAATTTGGATAATTGCGTCGCCATAGAATATTGGGTAATTAAAGCGAGGTATAAATCGGGTATATTTGTTGAACCGGGCCAGGTACACATATATAGACTTATAGTTAAAAGTGCAATGTTGGTCAAATATTTAGTGAAAGGCCTTCATCGCAAAATGGAGGACTAAAATTTACCAAAAAACCCTTGATGGGTAAACAGGGCAAACGACCCTTAGAGGTTGTTTAGAAACTTATATTAGGACTATGTAACCCTTAGATGTGAATAAAAGTTATACGCATAAACTTTCAAGGGTTAAAGGCCTTAAAACGCGTCTTGCCGTAAAATGACATATCCGAGGGATAGAATTAGGAATAAATAGTCCATTACATTAAATCCACCACAATCATAGTTGTGGTGGAAGACTAATCAATATGGATGGGTGGAATTATGATGCATATAAGGAATGAGTGTAATTTAAGCTTAAAAGTGCATAAATACCCTTAACGGGTCAAGATAAGAGTATAAGCAAAAACGGGTTAAGAATGCGTATAAACTCGTGATTTGAACCCTGTACAATAAGAAATAATTATAGTAATATGTTCATGAAAAACCGAAGGTGACAAACAAGTTCGTTTGATAAAATCATGAACGGGTCAAAAAGTGTTATAAGTGAATTTCATGCCGAGAGCTTGAAATCTAAAATTTTGTAAATTCGGATGTCGAATTTTAACTCCATGAGATGGAGAATCAGATTAGGATCACGTAGGAAGAAACGTGACAAAAAACGGATCAAAAATGAGTAAGTTATGTCCGTTTTGGAAAAAAAATTGGTTATGCTAAAAATGTACAACATCAGCTACAAACATTCTGTGGAAATAAGTCTCTTGCGCCCCACGACGGTATTGAGAAACTCGGTCGCGGCCCACCAGGGGACCTCGCGCCCCGCGAGAACTTCAGTCAAGTCTGTCGCGACCCGCGACAAACTTCAGAGCTGGAAATTGTTGTTTATTTCATTTGTTTTGATTCACGGACTTGTTTGAACATGTTTTAAACCTCGTATGACTAAAAAATTTCATGTTTTATGAAATGTCAGGTTTTCTTGGAATGCCGAATGACGATCAAGCTCAACGAAGAACCGAACACAATCAAGATACAAGCTTCCGCACGTTGTTTCATCGTTACTTTTAAATGACGAACCTAATTACACTATACTGTACTGTTAACTTTTGTAAAAAGTTTTAATGAACCCGCATTTTTATATGAATGTGTATACATAAATACACATTTATTTGTCGATAATGGTACGAAAACCATAAAATAATAGTAAGGGTTTTACAAATTGGTAATCAGAGCCCAATGTTAAAGGGTTAAGTGTTCGGTTCGAGGCTTGATCGCAAATCCGGTAAGTACATGTATATTAATGGTTTATTATGAGTTAAAGTGTTATAAACAACACATAGAGTTATCGTGTAATACACGTTACCCCAATCAATCGGTAAAGGATTGATATAGTCAACGAAATTACGCGCGTTGACGCGTATAGTAGAAAAGCCTTGTGTTATAATACGGGCGATTATTGAAGTTGATATTACTAACTCTTGTAAATGTTTTAGTTGAAGGACACTTGCATCTGAAGATAGCGAGATTTGAACAAATCGCAGATATGACGGAGAAACGATTCGAAGTATGACGAGCAGAGCATACTCACCAAGGACCTAAATCGCGTAACGATAGCGAATAAGCTAATGGCAAGGAAAGCCCATTAGGGCAAGCATTATCAGGTGCACGTTTTAAATTTAATCACACAAGTAGTAATATGCAACAAACACCTAGGGAATGACGGTTGCATATATATGATAAAACTTGGAAAAACCTGAATAGGATACCTATTCAAGATGATGTTTCCAAGAGAAATTTAATAGAAACATGTGTTATTCACGATGATGAATAACAAAGAAATAACAGTATTAGTTTCATATGGAAACTTGGACAGGGGTAATTATCCAAGTGGAAAACTCTCAATAAAATGCTATTGAGAAAAGTAGTGATCACATTAACGAATGTGATTATATGATAGTTCGATAAAAAGGAAAACATCGTATATGTTCAAAAGCAAAATGAGTAAAACTAATGATTGTTATTTAGCAGTTAAATAAAGTTTTACAGAGCGAAATCAAAGATATGGAAATAAACAGAGGTGTTACTTACATAGGGTGTGATGTGAAAATTATAAAAAGGTCATGTGTGTCATGTGTTGATTGCTTGCTCTGGCCAAGTAAGTAGTGAACATATGATACCATGAACTTCTTATGATGGACATATTTACATCCGATGTAGTAAGGACGGGGTGAGTGGGACGAATTAAAAGGTACCCAAATGAATCAAATGAGCAAAATGTTTGATAATAATGTAAATGCACAGCTGGGTGACGGAAGCGTATTACATTAGAATAACGAGCCCGAGGGACAAAGATAAATGTAAATGAAAATATAAATGAATGACCTAAGGAAAATTCATGAAAACAAGTCATTATGGACGAAAAGGGCCATGGTTGACAAAAGGGGCAAGTAAAACCAAAGTATAGATGACCCTTCGGGTCATAAAAACGAAGGTATTGCCCACATGAAAGGATAATCAAGGTTGTTAATTTTGGTCGTAGTAAAGAAAGGATGACGATGATAATAGTCACTCATAATCCATAAGGCCATCAAGGATGGTCATATAAAGAATAAAAGACACGGTTGAATAAAAGCGATGGATTTCGCTAAGACGACCAAATAAATCGAAGCGAAGTCTTAATGCATACCGGAAGGGTTGCAATGATAATGACTTCGGTAAAACACCCGGTTGATGGGTAAGGATTTAAACACATGCGTAGACCGAGAAATGGGAACGCGGATGGAAAGTCAAAAGACTCGGGTTTCGGGTCAAGACTAAAAGACGATAAGATACTGCAAACAGAAATTGTGATAAATTACGTTCAACAATTTTAAAGTTGAACGGGTTGAATAAAGAATGAAGCTGGACATTCATAAGTGAGGAAATTTCACACGAACAAGTCAAACGAGTTAAATAAAGAATAACGCATGCTAATGTAAGTAAGCGCGAACCGAATAAATAACCGCGTAAATATTAATAAACCTATGCAAGGGGTTATGGCGGCTAAAGACATTAAGGTAAAAGAACCCGGGGTAGTGGGTTGTAAAGAAGTATAATTATGAACCGGGAAACGGTGAGCGTCAAATAAACCGACGTGTAAATGACGTAAGGAATCATAAAGTCGGAAGATTATTCCGAAAGTAAACAAATGAAGCCTTAGACCACGGTCAAGGTCAACTAAAGTTCAAAAGCGAAAATAAATGATTTCAAATATAACAAGGGATGCCTTGAAGCTATATATGTATATATATATATATACATTTGAATATAGACACGAATAAAAGATGATCTACGGGATCATCATAACCTACGGGATTAAAAATAGTGTTAAGGTCTACAGGATCAAGAAGACCCTTGGGTCATAAATAGAAAGAAACGAACTGTTGAGGTCTCACCTTAAAAATGTGAAAATCTAAAGGAATGGCCTATGAGGCTAAGTGAAAGAACCTACTAATAGCATAAAGCAAGGGAACTGGTTAAGATTCCCATGTAAAACGAGAACGGAAAAAGAATAAATTATTGGTTGTCAATTTCCTTGATGTGAGTAATTGACATAAGTTAAAAAGAAGAACGTTAAACTAAAATTTAGTTTTAGTAAGAAATAACGTTTTAACAAATACGAATATTATGAGACGAATTCAGAAATGATTAGTATCAAAGGATATAGGTCTTAACACCGATAGGTGCAAGGCGATACATTTGAAAAGAAGAAGTATGATAAAGAAAAGTTGAGGTAAGCTTAAACGCGACGTGACGCGTTCACGGTCAAGAAAAGTAGTATAGAAAATGATCACTTTGTAACGTGAGTTACGAGATAGGAGATTATGAACTCATATAAGCCTCGAGAAGGCAAGGTGGATATACCCGAGCGATGGGGGTATAAGGTAATTGGTGACTAACAAGTCTAACCTCCAACATAAACAATCAATAAGGATAAAAGATATCAGCTGAAAGTAACGGCCCCCGAGGCCTTATACATGAAAGGCGCATACGCTTTAAAACCAAAAACACATTACCATACTTTTTGGTAAGATTATTATATGCGAGCAATGCTTAAATGATCATCGAAGCTAAGGTTCAGATGATCTAGACCAATAAAGTACGTGAGAAAGGTTTCGGGGAAGAAATCTCTTCAAGGGGGTAGACTTGTAACACCCCGGAAACGGGTTTAGTAATCAAACTCCGTTAATACTAAAAGACGGGTAAAGTACCGTTAGTGGTAAAAGTAACCCGGTAAATATTAGGATTTAAATAAATAATCCTAATATTAATTAAAAAGCGAATAAGAGCTTTCAAGAAAATAAAATGGATAAAAGGCCCGAGTTAACGGGACTTAAAATAAAACGGGTTATAATTTCCCCGAACCCACCAAGTAACTAGGAATATCAACCTAGTTAAATATGTGCCTTAAAACAATGAAGAAAAACTTGGTCAATAACCCTTTTTATAAAGTTACAAACTAGAGGGGCCAAAAGAGGAAGATTGAAACTTGATATTTATTAAAATTAAAACACTACACACACACGAGTGTGTGGTGTGTACGTGAAAAAGATCAGGGGAAACAAGGAGAAGCCAAAACCCTAACTCAACCTAATTCACCAAATTGAAGGTCAAAACTAGCTCAAATCAAATGCATAATCACGTACAAACGATCACCAAGTCAAGGGGATCGTAAGGTATGTCAAATTTTATAATTTGGTGATGTTTTGGAATCTATGATGAACACTCATAATCAAAATTCATGAATGGATGTTGAATGTATGAGTGATATGTGATGAAATTCGTGTTTAGAAACAAACCCTAGATGAAAACTTGATGAATTAGTATTAGAAACAAGGGATTTGATGATGACCCTTGTATGTGCTAAGTGGGTTTTGATTTAATAGTGAAGATGATGATAAGTTTGTGTTTAAAATCATCATATTTGACAGTAGAAACAAGGTACTTGAACAAATTACATGATTGAGTACTTGTTCATACATGATTGAGATGGGTTTTATGATATGATGATGTTAGTGTCAAACTTGTTATTAGAATCATCATATTAGTTAGTAAAGACAAAGTACTTGAACAATTTAGGTGTTTGAGTACATAAATCATATTTACCATGAAATGGGTTTTGAATAATAAGATGAAATGATGATAAATTCATGTTAAAAATGATGTTTGATATCATCATGTGTTAAGAAAGATTAATGTCGTGTTAATTCAATGGATTATGGTTATAAAACTTGGTTAATAAAGTGGATAAAAAGGTAGCCTAAGAATGATGCTACCTGGTAATTGACCAAGTAGTTAAACGAGTAGTCGAGCTACATCGTGTAATTACTTATGTTAATAGGCCGTTGACTTTAAAAGGTCAAACCGACCTATAATACGATGAATGATATTTTTTGATATAAAATGAGTAAGGTAGAATAGTCGTATTAAATTATGATTACTCTAACCACCTTGTGAATAATGGTGACAGTTTGACGCCAAACAAGCTAGGTTCTTGATGAGAAAACGGGTCAAACGAATCAAGAAGGAAAGGAAAAGCATAGTTCGGATGCGAGGTAAGTGAAACTTACACTCCTTTTGTAGAATACGTATTTATTCTATAAGATATAAATGCGATAAAGATGATATTTGAAATATGGTTCTGACGCGAAATGATTCGGGTCGGAGCAATTATAAATAATAAAAACCATGGTTTATGGTAAAAAGGGCAAAACGGTAAATTAATCATGTAATGACTAAGAAATTATGAGTTTTCGTTAAGATTGCCTAACAGTGTAATCTAATAATGAGAAAAAGGGTAAAAATGGAAATTTGGTCAAGTGTCGATTAATGTATATTGAATTTAAAAAGGATATCCATGGCGTAAGCCGAAATGGGTTAAATAGGTAAGAAAAAGGAATTTTTGGTAAAATCCGAAATGAATCGGATGTATGATTTGGAAATCAAAAACCATGTTTTTAATTTATGCAACGTTTGGTCATATAGGCCAAACGGGTCAAATGGTGGTGATAACACCATTTGACAATATCGACTAATGTGGTTGTCAAGTCTTATGTTAACAGGAGCGAATAGCAATTTGGATAATTGCGTCGCCATAGAATATTGGGTAATTAAAGCGAGGTATAAATCGGGTATATTTGTTTACTCGGGCCAGGTACACATATATAGACTTATAGTTAAAAGTGCAATGTTGGTCAAATATTTAGTGAAAGTCCTTCATCGCAAAATGGTGGACTAAAATTTACCAAAAAGCCCTTGATGGGTAAACCGGACAAACGACCCTTAGAGGTTGTTTAGAAACTTATATTAGGACTAGGTAACCCTTAGATGTGAATAAAAGTTGTACGCATAAACTTTCAAGGGTTAAAGGCCTTAAAACACGTCTTGCCGTAAAATGTCATATCCGAGGGATAGAATTAGGAATAAATAGTCCATTACATTAAATCCACCACAATCATAGTTGTGGTGGAAGACTAATCAATATGGATGGGTGGAATTATGATTCATATAAGGAATGAGCGTAATTTAAGCTTCAAAGTGCATAAATACCCTTAACGGGTCAAGATAAGAGTATAAGCAAAAACGGGTTAAGAATGCATATAAACTCGTGATTTGAACCCAGTACAATAGGAAATAATTATAGTAATATGTTCACGAAAAACCGAAGGCGACAAACAAGTTCGTTTGATAAGATCATGAACGGGTCAAAAAGTGTTATAAGTGAATTTCAAGCCGAGAGCTTGAAATCTAAAATTTTGTAAATTCGGATGTCGGATTTTAACTCCATGAGATGGAGAATCAGATTATGATCACGTAGGAAGAAATGTGACGCAAAACTAATCAAAATGAGTAAGTTATGTCAGTTTTGGAAAAAAAAATTTGGTTATGCTAAAAATGTACAGCATCAGCTACAAACATTCTGTGGAAATAAGTCTCTCGCGCCCCACGACGGTATTGAGAAACTCAGTCGCAGCCCTCCAGGGGACCTCGCGCCCCGCGAGAACGTCAGTCAAGTCTGTCGCGGCCCGCGACAGACTTCAGAGCTGGAAATTGTTGTTTATTTCATTTGTTTTGATTCACAGACTTGTTTGAACATGTTTTAAACCTTGTATGACTAAAACATTTCATGTTTTATGAAATGTCAGGTTTTCTTGGAATGCCGAATGACGATCAAGCTCAATGAAGAACCGAACACAATCAAGATACAAGCTTTCGCACGTTGTTTCATCGTTACTTTTAAATGACGAACCTAATTACACTATACTGTACTGTTAACTTTTGTAAAAAAGTTTTAATGAACCCGCATTTTTTATATGAATGTGTATACGTAAATACACATTTATTTCTCGATAATGGTACGAAAACCATAAAATAATAGTAAGGGTCTTACATGTCTATAACACAGTTTTATGTTTTATGTACCAAGAAAAAGAAATGAAAGATCCTAACCTCATAATTTTATTTATTTTTAAAAAAGTAAAAAATCACATTGTGTACTTTTTAGTAAACAGGTCTAATCATGTCTTATATAGATATCTATTGCCAGCCCTAAATCAAATATTCATCATCTTGACCAACTAAAATGTATTCTATCAAGTTTACCGTCCACTTAATTACATATCCTTTTTAATACAAATTAAGCACACATCGGAATATATATTTCCATTCAAAGGGTGTATCCCTGAAAGTTTCAAATCATAAACCATGTTAAACCCAACTATCATGACAAAACACCATTTTACATATTAAGTTCAATAATCGATTTTCTCATCCATGAATCAACGATATATTTTCAATATATATAGAGAGAGAGAGGAAGGGTAACGTACATTACAGCTTAACGTACATCACGTACGATAGGTAATTACGCACGTTCATTTGAAAATCACGCATGTTATAACTCAAAAATTCCAAAATCACGCATGTTGAAACATAATAATCACGCATATTGAAAACATTAATCACGCATGTTATAGAACTAATCACGCACGTTGTCGTACGTGAAGTACGTTAAGCCGTAATGTACGATATACTTTTTCTATATAATATATATATATATATGTATATATATATATTCAACTATTTATATACATATTTTGGGTCACTTATCTTGCAAATCACATCATTAGACTTGTAAAATATAGTTCTTAAGCCTTGTTTCTTCCTCAAATTCGAAACCCAATATCAATTAACTAACTGGTAGTGCATCAAAGTAGGTTGTAATTATATTTCACATGTAAGAACCATATTAAAGTTTTAATCGTACAATTTTCTCATCATATAAGATCTAACTTACAATCCATATTTCAAAATCATTACAATCCAAGATTTAGGGTTTAAAGACAATATACCTTAGCTTCTTAACTAGCAGATGAGCAAGACAAGTCAACTCCATATGGTACACAATTTTGTGATTTCCATACTAGAATATATGGCTATTGGAATTTGTGTAAAATACGTGGCCTCCCTTTTTGAATGTCTGCCATGTATTGAGTATTATACACTAGTTGTTATATTAAGCCCCTTATGCACCTCAAACTTTTCATGTTGACACAAAACTTAACTTTCTTCGCATAAAACCCCATCCATGAAACATTTATGTTTTATAACTTTTAACCAATCATGTCATTTTCTTTTTAAATAAATCTCACCCAAAATAGGATGTTACAAATCTTCGCCCTTTCGTCCTCGAAACCTTATTAACCATAGGAGTTTAGACAATTCACAATCTTAAGACACTATTTGTGTCAACATCTAATTATATATGAGGGAACTTATAGATTAAAGACAAGGTTAGATTACTTACCTCATGTGATCATTTGTATCCATGGGTGAAGGATAATGTGAGTTTTCCTAAAATTTTGATAATCCTAGTAGCTTCCCTTAACAACTTTTTTTTAATCCACATTAATATATCCAACCCTTGGCTCGTTGGGTCTCCAGTACACAGTCCACAATAAACATCCTTTATGTTTGCATATACATGTCATTCATGTCTTGCTTCCCAGGGAATGTAAAACCAATATCATTTATCCTCAACTACAAGTTTACCCCAAGAATAGGCACACATAATATTAGCATAGCACTTCTTAGCTGCCTTTTCGAATTTAACAACGACTTAGTATAGCACTTCTCAGCCGCCTTTTCGAAACATCTTTTTATCTTTTAAAGGGATTTTTTTAAAGATTTAGCATATTGCTCCATGGCTTATCCAGGTAATACTTGAATAATGGCTTCTTTGACCCGTGAATCACCTTTTATACTAAATTTAAAACGAGGGAACAAAACTTTACTGGTGAAGATGCACGTAGTCTTCTTTTAAATGGATATCGGGATGTCTTACCAAAAGAATTTCAAACATGAGGTCCAATTAGATGACTACCGAAATGAACTCCCGTCGTAGCATGCAGGATATATAGCTCATTTCTTGAACACTTGGACCAAATTTTACATTTTTTTTAAGGATTCAGGGCGTCTTTAAGTTTTTTTTTTTTAAACCTCTTCCATGCTACCTAAAACAATATCTTGATGAGATGAACATGACCAAACATCTGAATGATATTCTTCATACGCATCGGAGTCTATCTCATTACAAAGATAATGATTTGTATCAATCTATAAGAAAAGTCGTTATTTTTTGTGTGTGTATTTTCGCATGTGAATAAAAAAACAGAATTGATACAACCAGACGTATACAATTTACCTCTAGCTCAATTTTCTCCAGGTTTGGGGAGTTTTTGATCAATACAGTAAGAAAAGTCAATCCATAGCCGTCATGAAAAGACATTTTTTTGAAACAAAAGTATTTGAGGTGGATTGGTGAGGTTGGAAGCTCCCGTGGAACCAAGTCCGGAACAAACCATTTGAACCATATATAAACCAAAACAATTATCAACAACCAATGTTTAAAAAAATAATAAAGAACTAAAAATCTTTATGTTATACAAAGCTGGATAAATATTACCAAATGATCTCGCTCCAAATAGTCAGATGTTCAATCACAGGTAAACACTCGAATAGCTCAATCATGGTGGATTTTTCATGCCCCAGAATATCTTCTTCGAGCATAAGCTACAACAACTTACTATATTCAGATAAGTTTAGAAAGCCCAAGAGAATGAGTAAGTAATTACTTACAAGCCTAAAGCTCTTAAGTGATGGAGAAGTAAATAAAAGATGTAGAAGTGTTTTTCTAGAGATCGTTACACAATACAAGGTTAAGCTTATAAGGCTACAAAAACCATTGAATATCGGTTGATGGTCAAGACCACACCAACGGAGATATATTTCCGTTAAATGATGCAAGAAGAAGACGCATAAGTGTAAATTATACAAAGCTTACAAGACTTATCAAACTCAAGTCTTAATTGCTTGACGGTATGGCTCCTCAACAAATGAAAAATTACCTGATCAAGTTCACAAGAGATATAACCAATTTTTGAAAAGAGGTTAACTTAATCTATATAAAGGGTGAACTCGTGTATTGGATCCTGGCGCAGTGACATAACTTGGTGTATAACACATAAAAGTTTACTTGTCTCCATTGTTTGCCCTCCATACGGCTCAGAAAAATCAAGTTTAGGATTTTTTGTCCATTTGTACCTCTATTCCTTCGAAAGGATACTTGTCTTGCCTCTTCAATTGGTAAAAAAACATAGGATGATTTCTATTATGGTTTGAGGAAGTGTGATAATTATATCCAGAGACAAATATTTAGCTTTCATCTCAGAGTGTGTTTGTTGGATCAATACTCTAAAAAGTAGTTATTGTAAAGAACAATTTAAGATAAACTATGTTTACCACACTAACAGCGAAAGTAAGCCAAATTAAAAACAATGGGAAATGTAGAGCACAGTAACCCAACAATTCAAAGAAAAAGTAAAGTGCATACATTGGTGGGGTTATGCTTCTTATGCCCATTCAAATGTAGGTTAGGGTGTTTGGACTTGTGCTTGAAAGCGATAATCTGCTGAACACTACAGTGTTAGTTACCATAAGTTATCTACTTTTGTCTATGATCAACTTATAAACAGTCATATAATAAATTTAATACCATGCACAACTAAGTCATATAGCAACATTAATATTCATATAATCATCAATAACAATAACAAATGATACTCCAGACATTACATTTATCTTGTATAAATATGTGGTCCTATTTCAGTTTTATTTGACTCAAAACATAATCAACTCGATTGCAAATGAATAAATATCAATAAAAAAAAGACAAAATTGGTGGGTAAGAAGAAAAGTCAATAACCGATAAAATAACTGACAGTAAAAAAACCTAATCTGTGAGAATGAAAACAAGTAACCGATCCTTTCTTTGTTTATTTCTACCCGACACTTATGTTCCCCATTCTGGGGCTATATCAGCCCACTTTGAAAGGATTTTAAGGCCCAATTCCCAAAGTGATCCAATATGTGATGAGAATAACCGGCAATAGAGGTGCACAAACCGGTTAATTTTAATAACCGGACCGGTTAACCGGTTATACCGGTTAATTTGACTTTTTGACTTTAACCGGTTAATGCTTTAACCGGTTATTTTATTAACTGGTCCGGTTAATTACTTTAACCGGTCCGGTTAATTAACCGGTTATTTTCGGTTAAAAACCGGTTTTTTTTGCCTTTTTTTTGAATTTTTCGGTTATTTTTTTCGGTTAACCAGTCTATCGGTTAAAAAAACCGGTTTAAAAAAAACCGGTTAATAACCGGTTATTATACTAAAAACTTGTAACCGGTTACTAACCTACGGTTAAATAACCGGCTGGACCGGTTATTCCTAAATCGGTTATTAACCGGTTACGGTTTCGGTTAATAACCGGTTACGGTTAATTAACCGGTTATTTTGAACACCTCTAACCGGCAATTAATAGAATTGGTTATTGGTCATTTGGTCAACTTGGTCAAAATTAGTTAGGTCAATAACTGTTTCAAGCATGCCTAAAAACCTAATATACCGGATTAGGTTATTAACCAAACCGGTTAACTGATTATATAACTATTTTTTTAATTAAAAAAATCAATTAAAAACTCATAAAGTTCTTTTTTATTTATTATTAAAACTTTAGAATTGACAAAGCATAATTTCGTTTAAGAAACATAAAAAAATCGTGAATACATTTTAGTTTTTTTGTGTGTATGTTACCTAGTTATTTGGGGTTAAAAAATAGCTACAAACCGGTTCTCACTCTAAAGCTCATCCTAAACCGGTTTCTCATGTATCGGTAACGAACCGGTCTAGATTAATAGCCGGTTTCAGTTATTGAAGCCGAGTTTTTTAACCACATTATTTGAAATAAAAAATTAATGATTTAATTAAATTAAAACTATAAATACCTGAATAATCTAAACCATTTCTCACACAAATTTCCAACCAATCTTCTTTATATACTCTTCAATTTCACTCTACCGTAACTTTTTTAGTATTGAAAGTTTTTTATTAGTATGATTCTTTTTTAAGTCTTCTAATTATGCTCGCAAAAG
>JARYGA010027384.1:0-21989 GCA_030545235.1 Helianthus tuberosus
AATTTCGCTCTTGTGTCACAAAAAATTGAGGGATTTCGCTCATGGAGACAATCAGATTTCGTTCATAGGTGCAAATACTAATTTCGCTTTTGTGAACATATTGGTTTCGCTTTTATGATCTCTGGGATTTCGCTTTTAAGGTCACCCAACAACCAGATTTCGCTTTTGTGAAAATATAAATCCCTGATTTCGCTTTTAAGGACAGTTGTGAAATTTGTTAAAAATCTGAAAATGGACGAGGAATTTTACAACGCATTCGCTACTCCGGTTACCCCGATCACTATTGCACAGAACACAATGCTCGAAAACGAAACAGGAACAATGCAAAAACCACCTAAGCTCATGAACATCGAGGAATATAAGGGTTGGGAAGGACGGTTTGAAAACTGGGTGCAAGCCAACTACTTGGATGCGTGGGAATGTGTCGAGACAAAATACATTCGACCGACGAATGATGATGAAGAAGTGGTTCCGATTAAAGATCTAAGCGCCGATGCTAGAAAGAAATACAAAGATGAGAAAATGATGCTGAGTCTTCTACAACAAGCTGTGAAAGAAGATATTTTGGTTCTATTGCAACATAACGGAACTTCATACTCAATTTGGAAAGCCTTAAGATCGAAATTTCATGGAAGTCAAGAGATGGTTAAGAACAAGAAATCACTTTTGAAGAAAGAGTTCGATTTGTTTCGTGGGTTAAAAAATGAGAGCACAAGGCAAATCATTGAGAGATACTGCAATCTGCTAGCAAACATGAAGAGATTGAGTATTGAGAAAGACAATGAAGAATTGATCGAGAAGCTTGCTGATGCTTTGCCACACGAAACTTGGGGAACATATCTCATGATGCTCAGAAACAAGAAAGGTTTTAGCAGCTTAACACTGAGCAAGTTCATTGAAAAGATTGAAGCTCAGGAAATGGAGCAGAGAAAAGTCTTAAGGATGAAAGATTTCGATGGTGAACAAGACATTGGACTTTACTATAAAGGTGGTGTCACTGATAAATCCACCAACTTGTCACCGAAAGTTGAAACCGCATACAATGCAAAGAATTCATCTGGTAGTTCATCAAAAGGATCAAACAGCAACACGAGTTTCTCATCATTTCCATCTTTTGATCCGAATGTTTCAACAACAAGAAATGGCAAAAAGCTTCAATGCAACATTGTGTTGAACATTGAAAATGATCAGGAATATTCTAAAGAGTTAGCAAAAAGCCATATGTCTTTATTGGGAACTGTTCTTGAATCTTATGGTAGTTTTGTTGCAGGTCGAATCGGGAATCCAATGCTGACAAAGGAAGATTACGACCAGATCGATGCTGAAGAGATGGAACTGATGGACATAAAATGGTGCTTGGCCAGCGTGTTGAGGAGAGCTGAGAAATTCAAGCAAATCACTGGAAGAGATGATCTTCGTGAGGCTGGTGTTTCTACTTTAGGTTTTGACAAATCTAAAGTCACTTGTTTTCGTTGCAGGGAGAAGGGTCACTTCAAGAGGGAGTGCACCAATCGCGAAGCAAGTGGAGCTCAGAATCCTTTTAACAACAACAATGATTACTACCGAAAAGCCATCTACCATCAAGTTGCTCAGCAACCATCTCAACAACATCAACATCAACATCAAGCACAAACTGCACATGGAAGGAATGTGATTGAAGACTCTGGAAAGAGAGCTTGTGTGGTTAATCAAGATTCTTCAAAGATAGCTGATAGTAGTGCCTTGATAATAGATCAAGATGACGAAAAATTACCTGAAGGGTTTAGCTGGGAAAATTTCACATGGGATAATTATGTTCCTGGTCAAGCTATAGCTCACAAAGCTTTTGTAGCCCGAGTTGAAGAGGACAGTGATGATGATACTGAGTATTGGGAGAGAAAATTCAATGCTGATATGAAATTGATTGCTGAAAGTGACAGTGAAGATGAAAAGTTTAAAAAGAAGAAGAAAAAGGTCAAAACACCAGTCAGCAGTGATGACGAAGAAGTTCCAGTAATCAAAAGGAAAGTAAAGGTTGAAGTTCCAAAGTTCAAGGTTGATCAAGAAGTTGATGCTAAAAAGATTCCAGTGAAGTGTGAAAACTGTGAAGCTATAAAGAAGCAGAACAGCACACTGATTTACAACTTGAACAGTTTGAAGGAATCTTATGATGTTCTGAACAAAGCCATGAATCAGTACAATCAAACAAGTGAAGAACAAGCAACGTCAATGAAGACACTTCAAGGAGATTTTATGACGAAGTAAAAAGTGGTGAACAACTACATTGAGAAGTGTGCTGCTCTTGAACAGAAACTGGAACTGCAAAGAATCGAAACTGAAAGAGTTAATCGTTTGTTAAAAAGTTACTCATGTACTTCTTATGTTATTGACAGGATCTATCCGACTGTTGAAGGCATGAAAGCATTTGAAGAGGATGAAGTAACTGAAGAAAAGAATGATGATGGAAAAGTGACTGAAGAAAAGACTCCAGAAAAGAAGAACAAGAAGAAGAGTGACACAAAGAAAAAGATTGACAAGAAGGATTCTGGTAAGAAACAAGATGTCGGTTACAACAAGTGTCCACCCCCGCTAGAAAATGGATATTTGCCCAGAAATCCAAATCAAGAAAGAGTCGAAAAAGCAACAAATTTACAGTGGGAGTCTGAGTCCTCAGTCAATTTGGCAGAAAATATTGATGTGACGTTTACATCATCTGAAACTGATCATGAGTCCGAGTTAATAATGAAAGTCGTCGATCAGGTGTTGGATAAAGATGAAAATGAGGAGTCAAAGTTGGAGTCAAACTCAGAGTCAGAGTCAGAGTCAAAGTCTGGTTCTGAAAGTTCGAGTTCGACAGTCAATAGTCCAAAATCTTCGATTAAAAGGGTTTACAACAAAGAATTCCTGTTATCAAAATCTAATTTAAATGACGAAACATTCAAAGTTGCATATACATTTAATGATTCTGACAAATTATATTCTGATGAGGAATTTCCAATAAGAGGTGTAAAAACTGAGATGATAAAAAAGGTTTTCAAAATTACAAAGATTAACATTTCTGAAATAAAAGATTTAAATCTTACTGATAAACCTAAAAAATATACCTCAAGAGTACAACAAAGATTAAACAAGAAAAAAGGTTACAGTTCTGGTTCTGGTTTTTACAAGAAACCAAACCCTAACCGTAATTTCAAAAAGAAAGGTCTTGGTTTTACTCCAACAGAAAAACAGAAAAATGAAAATTATGTTCGTGATTTTAAAGCAAAAATGACATTTGTTTCAGGTACTTCATCTGAAGAGGAAGAAAAGAAAGAATTCTGGAAACAGTTAAAAAGTGAGTTCCTTACAAAGAAGCAAGAAGAGATGAAGTTTGCTGGACAGAAGAAAGATACGAGAACCTGTTTCCAATGCAACACTGTTGGACATATTGCCCGAGATTGTTCTAAGGCAATATCATCAAAACAGGGAGTTTCTCGTAAACAGAAAGAGAAAGTGATTGAGTTTGAGCCACCAATTGACCGGACCAAATTATTTAAAAACTCAAAATTTGAAATTGGTGAATGTTCAAACAAATTTTACAACAAAAGAGCTAAATCTGACAACCAGAAATGGGTTGTTAAGAAGTCTGGAGGTAGTTCTAGCGATGATTCTGATAGGTCAAAATTAGAGGAGCTATCTTCTGGCGATGAGTCTGATTCCACAAAATCAGAGGAGCCACAGGTTGTTTCGAAAAGTGAAGAATCAGTTCCGACTGTGGATGATGATAATTTTCCACCACTTCGGGCTGAAAATTTTAAAAAGAAAATTGGTAAAGTTGAGATATCAAACCAATTTTATGATGATAAAAAGGTTTTTGATGTTGAAAAAGCTTTTAACCCTACTGTAAAACATATTTTTGGAAAAATGATTGATCGAAAAGTCAAAGGGGTTAAAGAGTTTTACGAGAAGAAGACGAAGAAAGATAAAGTTGAACCATCCCTGGTTTGTGACTGGGATGGTACATATTACGAACAGTAAGTCTCTGGACTTGCCGGAGATCCCAAGTTTGTAATCGAGGATCAGGAATCTGCATCATTCTTGTTAAGTTTGTTTTTGGGAAATTTTTAAAGATTGTTGAAATGTTTACAGGTGAAGGACTATGCCGGAACTCCCAGGTTGGTAAGTGTGGAGTAGGTATCGGCATTTATCTTGAAATTTACTTTGATAAGTTCATCGTACAAGCGATACAGAGGTTGTTTTAACATTGTAATTACTCAAGGTCATTAATTTGAACTTCATGTAATTTTCATACAAGTGGTTGAAAGTCAATATGATGAACCATGCCCCTACAAGTGGTAAAAACAAACTTTTTTTTCCGAAAAAATCATTTTGATTAAAACAAACTTAAGTGTTTTGAAATCTAAATGAGAAAATAGTTTGTTGAAAGGGGGGGTTCTGATTGTTTATGCCAAGTGAATGGCGATTTGATGTGATTCGATGTCAGTTGTCAAGTTTCTGTATAGTTTGTTTTGCATTTTATGTTTCAAGTGGCTCAAGAGTTAGTTTGTTTTCATATTTTCATTAATGTGCTTGCATTTTAGGGGGAGTAGAAAATTTCAGAAAATTCAAAAACATTAGAAAATTTGAAAAATCCTAAAACATGATCAAATAAAAAATGAGTTTTGTTGTTTAAAAGAGGAAATGATAGTACATCAGTGGACGATTACAGCATGCTAAAGAATTGGAAAGTAAAAATGTGATAAACGGTCTCACTGATGATGTGTCAGTAGGATTTTGCACATTTAGTAGATTGTGACGAGATATAAACCTAAATTCAAACTTGCTTATATCGTGGGGAAAAATCTCTCGGATATATGGGTAACCCCCGAAATCTTGTTTGAAAGGTCCCTCTTTATGAGATACTAGGTCTTTATACTAAGTGATATCTGGGGTATTATCCCGGGACTTCTGATTTTGCGGAAGCAATGGCCTAGTCCCCGGAGAATACTTTCTGCATGCTTGAAATACAGCGCCGCCCTCAGCAAATTGATGAAACAATAAAATTGATAGTCATTGCTGTTGTAAAAAAAGATCCTCTAAAGGGGACACACCAAAAGTCGAAGCCGTCATCTCTCTGCGTATACGGAAGTATCGACCTGAGCTCTCACGGCCCTCGCATTATAACCCCTTACAGATATCATCTGTGGTATACTCACCTGTAAGACTGAATATTGGGATCTGGATACGGGAGTATATTCTGAGGTGGGACACGCGATTAAGTTTAAGTGCTTAAGACATTAATTTCGTATCTCGAATCAGTTAAACTTTGTGTGAGAATTTAAGTGGACCAGTATACTGACAATCTAAGTGGATCGTTCAGAACTTAATATGTTTAAAGCTTAACGGTGTTGGTGATTTGTCTCAACAACTGATATGATCCTCTTACACGAACTCACAAAAATATTGTCTGTAAATATTTCATTTCTGCTTTTTCTTGATTTTACAAGTGGTGTCAATTATTTTCTTTTAGAAAATCCAAAAAGATCAAAAAGATTTTCAGTGTGTTTTAGCATAAATTTTGAAAAATTCAAAAAGATTTTCGACGACTGATATTGAAAAATTGATTTTCAAAATTCCAAGTGCTAAACATGATGAACAAATGGTTTGGGAGAGTGTGTTATTTTGATAAGAAAAACGATATAGTTTCAAGTGGTTCATCAGAAATGAATTGATATATTTGTTTGAGATAGTTTCAAATGGTGTCTATATACTTAAATGTTTATCATAAAACTTATGTTTGTGGTAGAGCTTTATGCAGGATGAATCAACATTTGAGAGGGAGTGCATGTTGATGATGATGAATTTAAAGATGTCAACATCTAAGAGAAGAAGTTTGTTGGTGATAAAAGAGTAAGAGATGAAGATAGAGAGAAGCCCAGAGACTAATCAAGACTGAAGAAATGAAGACACAGCATTGTCATGACTCGATAGTCGACTCGTCAACATCTGAGGGGGAGTCTGTTGGTGCATGCATCTGTCGACTTCGTCTTGTATCGAGTCTTAGTCTTAGAATGTTAGATTAGGGCACGTTTTACGAGAAAATAGGATAGCATATGTGTCTTAGAGGGTTTCGCTTATAGAGACATGGTAGGGTTTCGCTTATGTGATCATTGAGGGGTTTCGCTCATATGGTAGTGTGTGTTGGAGCGAAACCTCATGCACTATAAATAGGCACTCATAAGCGAAATCATGTAATCAGTCTTGTATTCCATGCCGAGGTGCTGCCGGTGTGAGATTTGGATGTAATCTGTGAGATATCAATACAGAAAGGTGTTTAAAGTGATTTGCTAGTTGTTTCTAAGTCAGATACTTGTTTTTCACACCTGTATCTGATCAAAACTCCTCTGCACGACTCGTTCGGGTCGAAACACGATCCTACAATTAATAAATGTTTTTATGTAGCAATACTACCGATGGGAAGATATTTCAAAATCCTCAATTCACTCATGCTGGGAGAAGTGCATTAAGGGGAAGGATCCTAATTTGTTGAAGAGGGCTCGTGATAAAGCCAAGGCCCTTGCGATCCAAGAGGGTGCAGAAGTTGAGAATGATTTGACACCCATTCTTCCATTTAAGCCACTGTGGATGAGTCAAGAGTCTTGGGAAACGCTAGTGCATGCTTGGAATACTGTTTCATGGAAAAGCAAAGCTTCTCAAAACAGCGATAACAGAGGAAAAGCAACGGGTGGCAGGCATACCCTTGGCTCGAAGAGCTTTCTCACGGTTAGAAAAAACATGGTGAGAAATGGATCGGGTTGGCGGGTTCAACCCGAACCCGAAAATTTTACACGAACCCGAACCTAACACGAACCTGAAAATATTACATATAAAAAAATACCCCTATACTGTAGCAAACATGTATCAATTGATATATATAATAATTTTGGGTTGTGATGTAGGAGAAGACCTTGAAGCGGCGTGTCAAGTTCGGTGAATTCTGGTTACAAACACATGCAAAGAAAGGGTCGAGACCCCTAGATGGGTTGTTGGGGTCTAGCAGCTCGATTGAGCACGATTCGGGAGAAGGCGGTGACATGGAAGAGATCATTCATGAGCAAAACGTGACTTGGGTTGACACGAGGGCGAGTGAAGCTTATGTAAGTTCTGTTATTTTGTGAATGTATGTTTTTACTATTTACATAGGTATCAAAGATGCTAGGTGCAAAAAAATAAAAGCGAGGGTGAGAAATAAAAAGCGAACTTAAATGAAAAAAAAATATATTATGTAGCTGAAATATGGTAGCTGAGAAAATAAAAAAAGATGTACATTGTCAGAGCTGAAATATATTCGGTATATTCTCAGCTCTGAGAAAAGAGATGTATATTGTCAGCTCTGAACAGAAGATATATATTGTCAGCTCTGAGAAATATATGGTAGCTGAGAAAAAAATATATTATGTAGCTGAAATATATTCTGGTAAACTTATAGGTTGTTCAGAGCTGACCTCTGGCCGAAATATTGCCAGAATCCAGCAGAAAACTTGATGGAATTTTAAAATTTTTGCCAGAACTGCGCATAGACTACTATGATGTGCTTTTCGGGCGACTCGCCTCACCTTAGTGCAAAATGCGAGCGCTTTTAATAGAAATACTTTCTTATATATTTATATAAAGCGAATTTATTGATTGTTTTATGCGCCCATCACAGGAAACTTACAATAAATATGCTGTCGACAAATATGGAGAGGATACCAGCTTGCATCCAGAAATTGACATGGAATTGTTGTCGCAAACTGTTGGAGGAAAAAAAAGGGTAAAATGTATGGGATCGGCACTATCGCTGACTCGCGTGTCGTGATGATGGGTGCACAAGAGAGAAGTGACAATGATGAGGTATGCATTAACTCTTTTAGTTGAAAAAGTCTATTTTCATGTGATAAAGATTATTAATGGATAGTTTAAATGAATTAGTTTATACCGAGTTAGTTTATTTGTAATGTTCTATAACTAGGGGGAGGTTCATTTGAGAAGACTATTCTTTTAAGAACAAATTAAAATTAATCTTAGCCTTACAATTTATTTGATCAAAGGTTGTGAATAAAGTTGACATTTGGGTGAATATGTAACTCTTTTACATTAGTTCTTTAAATGAAAGGGTATGCTAGACATTTAGGTGTATGGTACATAATTTAATTCATTGACAGTTACATGGTGAACATCACATTCACCAAGATTTCCTCCACAATCCTATTACACTTACGACATTTGTTAGAATATTGTGTGTAGGAACAATCTTGATCAGATTGGTTTGTGTAGGGACATGTTGCTAATTGTGAGATTGTTGTGTATATATGATACTATGATAGGCACTTAATATGTTGGTGTGTGTAGGTACTTGTTACTAGCTATTTGATTATTCCGTGTGCATGAAAACACATTTAAAATGTCGGTGTGTGTAGGTACAGGTTGTTATATATTGGAATGTTGTCTGTGTAGAAAAAGACACTTGGCATATTGGTCTGTGTAGGTAAATACACATAACAAATTAGTACGTGAATGTGTGAACTGGTAAAATGATATAGAAATTTCATGTGAGATATCAGTTAGATATTAGGGGTTAAATTTGAAATCAATATTTATTTAATTTGAATAGCTTAATTATAGGTTAGTAATAAATTAATTAAATTGTTCAAATTACCTTACTACCCTTATAAAATAAAACATTCTAATTGGTTGATTTTGTTCTTTTTATTCTTAAGGTATGTTTTCTTCTCATTTGAACCCTCCACTCTATAACTATGGGTGTGTAATAGCTTTTATTAGGTTATATTTGGTTATAATATGTTATAATGTGTCGTAACTTATTAGTTATCATAATGGATTATGTTTGCTATTGATGTTATAGGTGGAACGGTTGAAGGAAAAAATAGCGGAGTTGGAACAAGAGATAAGATAGAGAAACATGCTATGATGGAGAAAATTGAAGAAGGTGCGAGGTTGTATGCCGAAATGAATGAGAAAATTCAAATGTTGTCGCCAAACCCGCCACCAACTTAAAATGCGTTGAATTTTATTATATTGCTTTTTAGAATTTGGATTTCTATCGTGTTAGGTTTGGTTATGTTTGAATTAATTGGATTTTTATCATGTTGCATTCGGTTATGTTTGGATGATTTGGATCGTTAGTATGACTTTTTAATATTTATTGTTATGTTTGAATTATTATGTTATATGGTTTGTGTATTTATTTTTAGTTTCAATTTTTTATATTTATGAAATTTGAATATAATATTTATAAAGAAAAAATAAAAAAATAATTTAAAAAATTCCAAGCAAATAGCGTAGCTAAATTTGTTGCAAAGACCTTCCAAAATTAATAGCTATATTCGTAGCAAAGACAAGCGAAAATCGTAACTAAATTCTGTTGCAGAGTTGTAGCAAAACACTACAAAATTTTGTAGCCAAATAATAGTAAATTTGTAGCTAAAGTATGTAGCAAACCCGATAGCAAAAAACATAGCAAGTTTCGTAGCAAAAAAAATGTGAAAGGTAGCAAATTCTCGTAGCTAAACGATAGCAAGTTCGTAGTTAAATTTTGTAGCAAAAACAGTGCAAATTATCATAGCCAACCCATTCGTAGCAAAACTAGTCCGTAGCTAAAAATAACCATAGCTAAAAGTATTCCTAGCTAAAAACATCCGTAGCTAAAATTTTCCGTAGCTACTAGTATCCGTAGCTAAAAACAATCGTAGCTAAAAGTTTCCGTAGCTAAAAACATTCGTAGCTAAAAACCCATAGCAAAATTTCGTAGCAACCTTCTTCATAGAAAATTCGTGGCTAAAACACCGACGCCATTTTTTGTAGCTAAATTCGTCGCAAACATAATTTCCGTAGCTAAAGTTCGTAGCAAATAATTTCGCGACGGGACTTGTAGCTACGAACCAAATCCGTAGCAAATGCCTATTTTTGTAGTAGTGCAAGGTGTGTTCATGTTCGTTCATTTAATTAAACGAACAATTTTTTTTGTTCATGTTCGTTCGTTTATTAAATAAACGAACTTCCCACTGAACAAGTTCATGAACGTTCGGTTTGTTTACAGGACTAGGCTAAACATTCTAATCACACATAATCAAAGAATCGATTATAAAACTTACATTCTCCTTTGAAATATCGAATCACCTTCAAATTCTTGGCAGCTTCGGTGTTTCGTTCATCAATTGACGGCTACGAGGTACATTCTTGTATACTAAATTAAGATACAATGATTATTGATCGATTATTCTAAACGATACAACGATCATTGCTCGATATATTCATGATACAACGATAATTGCTTGATTCACATACCTTCAAGTTCTAACACCCAATGCGAAACAATTTTTGAGTGGAATGGAGATGTAATACTGGAATTTGGTTCATGGAAATAGAGTTTGAAGATGAAAGATGCTGGTGGTGGTGGTGGAAGTTGGAAATTTGATTGTAAGTGGCCTCCAGACGCATGAAACGTGTTTACTATAGTTTTGTATCAGGTTCGGTTCTCTTACCTGAGAAAGCATGGAACCATACTGAAAGAGAACCGGAACCAAGATATGGGTATTATTTTCGGGTCTCAATTTGTAGGGTGTTCGGTTATCGGGTCGGTTCTTGGGTATTACTTCAAATGGACTGAGATTACATATGGGTTACTTCAAATGGAATTCATACATCAGAATACACGCACCTTCAAACCGGGGAAAACCCTCACCTAGGGCCGAAGCCTGTGAACACTCGCCCGAAGGCACAACAGTGCGATGAGGTAAACCCTCTCAGTTCAAAGATCAAACAAGCGATCTCCGCCTAGTCTCCCATCGTCACCAGGTGCCGCAGAAACTAAAAGAATGATAAGAATCTAACCTGGGTCATTAATGAAGTATAAAATAAACTTAAGAACTTTCGTACATCCTTTATTCAGGTATGCTATTCCACCAAATTAACACCGACATATAAACATAACTCATAGAAGCAAAATTATTTTCATAACCAAGTAATTAATATGCTTGTACAATAGCATACATGTTTTTTACATAATTATCATGGACGTTCTTGCATAATAGCAAATATGTTTTTACATAATTCTCATAGCATCCAAATTTGTCTCCTTGAACTTTGACACGTGTCATCCATTTAGCCAAAAAAAAATTTTTTTTTTTGATAAGTTAGCATAACTCATATGGCTGATAATTGGTTTTGAGCACCAATACATTTTCTTGTTCGTTTATTAACATGGCTTCTTAAAAGATCAATTCAATCTTGCCAAAATTATGCAATTGTTTTCTTTCTTAAACGTATTTCTAATAAAACACTCTAAATGTTGCGCATCATCATCTACAATAAAAAATATAACTCACTGGGTTTCTCTTTGCCGTTTCGTTATTTCAACTTCTTCTTCAATCGGTAATTGTTTCAACATAATCCATCATATATGTATATATTCTACCTCTATGTGCACTTTAATCTGTTAATCACATGTTTTGTATATGACGTTTCGTTAAGCTACCTCACATCTTTGTCGTTGTTGTTCCATAACTGATTCACGTTAGTAATCTTTTGAATTTAAGTTTTTGTTTTGTTGTTTGATTTTCTTTTTAATTTTCGATAATCATCGAACCATGGTCGTAGTTGTCCTTAGATAGATCAAATGATTACATGTTGGACGTACCATATATTCTTAATAGTGTTCAAATAATAACGATTTTGTTACAAGTATTGCTAAATCTTCAATAATTTTGTGTCTTTTTTTCTTAAAATTTCATTATTAATCAGGGTTACATCAATTTGTTCATATTATCGTTTATTAGTTTATTTTTGTTTAGATTACATTATTTTTACTATTCAGTTCATATTAGGGTTTTTACGTTCAAATTTGTTACATCGTTTTGTTCATATAAGGGTTTGTTTTTGTTATATCGATTAGTTTTGTTTTCATCGCCAATTATGCCATTTTAAGAGTTCAAAAGCACAACTATCTACTTACTTAAATCGAGGAGATATCTCTTTTTTACAATATTTGATTTCTTCAAGATAAAAAGATTCTGAATAGAATATCTTCTCAAGGTAAATTTATAACACATCGTCTCATATCATAATTATATTTAAAACTACCCGTCTCTAAAAAGAATTACTAAATTGGATTTGTAGACCAGGTCCATCCTAATTCTAACTCTATGTAAAACTTTTCCTAATAATTCTTGGGGTAAATGGAGTGGGAGTCGGGGAGCTCCTAGGAGAAGTCAGCCCTAGACGGGTACACGACCCTCCTGGATCCGCGGGGTTTTGTTTTTCACAGGATTTCGGTGAAAACTCTCAGAGGGGAGAGTTGAGACATAGCGGAAAAAGATCGGGTCCTTGCTCATGCCAAAACCGTCCAGGAGGAGCTGGAACGCAAAACTGTCACAGAGGCTCAAAAGGTGAGGCCTGAACTCTCTGCCCAGATGTAAAAGTTTCGTATTGACACTGATTTTGTGTCTCAGGTGCAGGAGAGGTATCAAGGTCTAACTATGGAGTTAGAGGCGTCTCACGCCAAGGCTCGAGCCAAACAGGCTGAGTTGGAGGAGCGGGAGGAACAACTTAGTAAAACTCCAACAAATGTGTGACTCCCAGGTCTCCGAGAAGAATCAACTTATGCGGTCTACAACCACCCACCAGGCGCGCCTTAAAGAGGCGGAAAGTGCATTGGACCAATCAAACGCCGAGGTGGATAGCCTGACCAGCCGCCTAGCTGGTTTACAAGGTGACAGGAATTGGTTGATAACCAATGGCCTGGTTGGGGCGTTTGAGTATCTCCGTCAGTCGGAGTCATTTGTTACCCTTTTGGATCGCTTATCCACTGTCGCTTATCAGTCAGAGCATCATGATGGCGTTTATCAGGGTTACTTGTCAACAAACGGAAAGGATTACTCCCGCGTTTTAGGAGAATAGAGGCAAACTGTAGGTGCAGATGTCGGATGCTCTTGACGCGGCTTGTAATGACCCGCTGCCCGCGTACGCAGAGCTAGTTGACAAGGTGGCTGAGGATGGCGTGAACTCCTTACGCCAAATGCTGGACGTGGCGGAGGAGTCTGGAGAGGAATGAGTGTTTTCTATTTGTTATGAACACTGGTCCTTAGATATTTTGTGAAAACACTATTTTGTTTGGGGTGCGTGTAAGCACTTGATTTATGTCAGACAATTAATGCAATTACCATGATGATGGCGCCACCGTTTTGTTTAAGTGTGGTGATTTGACATGTAATGATGTTGTGTTATTAATTTTGTTGTCATCACTACTGTCAGACCCCTTAATCTTCAATAAATCAAGTCATGTTTTTTTCTAAATTTGGTAATTGAAGAAATCGGGCGAAAGTGCCATGATCGGAAAATTTCCGACGTACTTCAACGCTTGGATGCAGCTGAGGCTCTGGTCCATCTCCAGGATCCGGTGACGGAGGAGATGATCAGAGGAAGGGAGGTTGACTCCGGTGGTATGTGCCCTGGGTAAACAGGTCCTGCAAGAGTATTGAAGATGACGGCCATTCGGAGGCTGAAACAGGTGTGGTTCCTCTATCGGCCGACACCCTGATGCAAGCATTTCCCTCCGAGTATGTTCAACGGTGTAGGGTGGTATATGAACGACGCCGGAGTGGCCGTCGATGTGCAAGCCCAGTTGGTGATCGGAGGGTGTCAGCTTCTCCGGTTGGTGAGGTGAATGTTGACGACCTAATCGTCGATCCTCATCCCCTGGAGTACTATGGTGAAGCATTGTACACCCCTGCAGAGGTGAGGGCAATGTTCTCCGATGTTTAGATAAGTAGAACATGTTTGTTTTTTGGTTCCCATATGTTGGTCTTTAGCAACAGGGACAAGTACTTGGTTTTGGAAGATAGTTGTATGTATTTATTACCAAAATACCTATCTTTCTTGTAATGGTTAATGTATCTATTACCAAGATACCCACTCTTAGCGCTGCATAGTTTTGGTCAGCTGACTTATATATGAAAAATATTTCGTGTCAGAGATGTTTTTTTACCATGATATGCAGTTTGAATGCGATGGTAACTTTTTGTGTACATGTGGATAACAAAAGAGAATAAAAAGTAACTTTTATTAACTTGATAACTTGAAAGAAAAAAGAGACATCGCTAATGATGGATTACACTTGTGTATGAAAAGAAAACAATCAATCCCGACGTTAGGGGCGGGAGTCTACATGTAACATTTCTTCAACTGAGCAGCGTTCTAACTACGTGGAACCGTTGTGCCATCGAGTCTAGCCAGGTGGTAAGCCCCTTTGCCTAAGTCTTCTTGGACGATGTAGGGACCTTCCCAGTTAGGCCCCAATTTTCCTGAGGGTTCCGCTCTACTGGCTTCATTATCCCGCATGACGTACTCGCCTTCTTTGAAAGTTTGCTGAGCCACGCGTTGGTTGTAGTACTTTTCCAAAGCTTTCTTGTATTTTGCCTAGCTGATGGCGGCTGCCTCGCGCCGTTCTTCTAAGAGATCCAGGACTTCCCGAAGGAGCCTGTCATTATCATTATCAGTAGTTAGGCGCCTTAACGAAGGTAATTCAACCTCCGCGGGTATCATTGCCTCTGCGCCATAGGTGAGGCTGAAAGGTGTTTCGTTATTGCTTGTCTTGGGCATAGTTCGATGTGCCCAAAGGACATTTGGCAATTCTTCTACCCAGGAACTCCCCTCGTAGCCTAACCTTCTTTTGATTCCATCAAGCAAACTCCTATTTGCCCGCTCCACTTGGTTATTTCCTTGGGGATGTGCAACCGATGTAAAGATTCACCAATCCTGTAAGACCCTGTCAGTGAATTGTGTTCCATTGTCGCTCACAAGATATAGCGGTAATCCAAACCGGCACACTATGTGTTCCCATAGGAATTTCTTGGCGTTTTCAGCAGTTATCTTGGCTAAAGGCTTTGCTTCAACCCACTTGGTGAAATATTCAATCGCCACAATTAAGTACTTTAGCTTCCCAGGGGCCAACGGGAATGGTCCCACGATATCAACTGCCCATTTTTGAAAAGGCCAGGCCGCCGTAATGAGGATTAAGTTGTTCTTAAGGCGAAGCGTTTGTGGAGAAAACTTTTGACAACTGCGGCATTTTCTGAGTTCATCTACCGCGTCTTCGTGCATCTCAGGCCAATAGTATCCAGCATTTTGGATCTTGGCAACAACTGCCCGGGGTCCGGCGTGAATGCCGCATATACCGGCGTGTATTTCTTGGATCAGGTACTTGGCTTCCGTCGTGGATACACACCGCAATAGTGGTCCCTAGTATGACTTTCTGTATAAGACGCCGTTGTTTACTTCATATTGTAATGCCTTTGTTTGTATTTTCTGAGCGTCGCCTCTGGCGGGGGGTAATTCCCCTTTTGTGAGAAATTTTAAGATGGGAGTGTACCAGCAAGGTTCTTCCGCTGTGACGGCGGACACTTCTCCAGACTCTATGGAAGCTGACTGGAGCGGTTCAACTTTTACCTCCTTTTCCATGCCAGAAGTAGCTAGCTTTCTTAGGGCGTCAGCGATTTAGTTCTTTCCCTGATGGACGTGATTAAGTGTGACGTTGTCAAATGAAGCTATGAGTTCCTTGGTTTTGGCCAAGTATTTGGCCATTGTCTCGTCTTTGGCTTCATAGGTTTCATTTACCTGATTGTTGACCAGCAGAGAGTCAACATATGCATCGACTCGTGTTGCTTCCACGGACTTGGCCATTCTCAGACCTGATAGCAGCGCTTCATACTCCGCCTCGTTGTTGGAGCATTCGAAATCAAACCGTATGGCGTACATCATTCTTATTTCATCCGGGCTTATTAACATTAGGCCTGCTCCGGATCCTTTTCCACTGTAAGACCCGTCCGTGTATAGCTTCCAGGTTTGCCTGGCTGTGCAAGACTCGGGTGTGTCGTTGACCGCGAGGTCTTGTATCACTTCTCCATCAGGAATTTCAGCTAGGAAATCGGCGATCACTTGCCCCTTGTTTGCTGTTCGTTTTCGATATTTAATGTCTGGTGCTCTCAACTCAATCGCCCATTTGGCCAATCTCCCAGATATTTCTTGTCACACCCCCAAAATACCACATTCGGTAACCCCCGCTAGGCGTGTGACATACCAAGATCTAGCCACCAATCACATTGAACTAACCATAATATGTTTAACAAAATTCCATTCATTAAATAAAACATCCATAGAATATAATCCAAGTTAAATAGTGACAGCGGAAGCAAATAACAATTCATTGTTTAAATGTTTCAAAACCCAATGTATATGAATTCAGTAAACAAGACACGCATAGCCAAGCACTGCGACCCATGACCACTCCAGCCATCCAGATAGCAAGTTCCCATCCAAAGTACCTAACGACCTGCGAGCATGCAACAAGTGTATCAGACAATGCTGGTGAGTTCATAATTTTACAAAAAACGTTGGTTACCAAGTGTTTAGTTTAATCCATCGAATATAATGTTGATAATACCCCGAATACAAGACGGCTCCAGATTATTTTGCCCTTTCTCCAATGCTCCTATCAAAGCATTGGTCATGACTAGGTCATTAGTTCACACCCGTCCTCTCAGGTACGGGGTGAGGGTGCCAAACCTAAGTAGCGCTACCAACTAATACACTGTTACCTCTCATGTAACAAACAACAAGGAGGGACTTTAATGGTGATAGGATAAGTATATTATCCAACATTCCAGTTTTAACCAAAAGACATATTCCCCTCAGGAATACCCATGATTTACCCACAACCTATCCCTCTCAGGGATACCCACTGACTGTCCCAACCACCGAGACGCATGCTCAAGAGGAAATGAACTCACCTTTGCTTTGCTTGGAATGTTTTAATTACCCGATCCAGTTAATCAACCAACCAGACCGTGGTTACCAAACAATATCAGTTTCACAATCATTCGCATTACAGGGTGAGACTTTCAACATAACACGGTCGTTTGTGGGGTGGTGTTTTTGTTGGGGGGGGGGGGTACCGCTTGTCAGCGTAGCTTTTCTGACGGTCGCGTGCCACGCCATACGGTTTTGATATGCACAATCTTTCAGAAGTTTCATGAACAAGTTCCGGACTTGTGTGACTTGGCTGTCGGCCCACCTCAGCCCAACAGAGAGGAGAACGGCATTTCCGGCCGTACAACGCCTCAAACGGAGCTGCCTGAAGGCTAGTGTGGTAACTCTTGTTGTAGGAGAACTCGATCAACGGCAAATGTTTCTCCCAGCCCTTACCAAAATCAATCACACATTCCCGCAACATGTCTTCAAGTGTTTGGATGGTTCGCTCACTTTGACCATCCGCCTGTGGGTGATAAGCAGTACTCATGTTGAGGCGTGAGCCGAACGATTTATGCATTGACTACCATAAATCAGATATGAAACGCGGATCACGATCAGGGATAATAGAGGTTGGAACCCCGTGCCTAGAAACCACTTCTTTCAAATAAACAGTAGCAAGTTGTGAGAACTTATCCGTTTCCTTGATTACTAGAAAATGTGCTGACTTTGTGAGACGGTCAACGATTACCCAAATGGTATCGTTTCCGTTTTGAGTCTTTGGCAATCCAGTCATGAAATCCATAGCAATTTGCTCCCATTTCCACATGGGTATCTCTGGTTATTGAAGCAGGTCCGAGGGTTTTTGATACTCTACCTTTACTTTCACACAGGTCAAATACTTACTCACGTAAGTCGCGATGTCAGCTTTCATCTTCGGCCACCAATACAAGACTTTAAGATCCTGATACATCTTATCTGAACCCGGATGAACAGAGTATCGAGACTTGTGCCCTTCGTCCATCACAAGCTCTCTAAGGTTACCGAACAAGGGAATCCATATCTGTTCCATGCAGTAGTGAATACCATCAGATCTCTCTATAAGTCGTTTTTCCATGCCCCGCAAATATTCAGCTTTATAGTTTTCTTCCTCAATGCTTCTGCCTGAGCCGAACGGATCTGATCAGGAAGATTTGAGTGAATAGTGAGCTGCAAGGCTCGCACACGCTTAGGTTTCGTCTCCTTTCGACTAAGGGCGTCAGCTACAACGTTAGCTTTACCTGGGTGATACTTGATGGCACAATCATAGTCGTTCAGTAGTTCTACCCAGCGACGCTGTCGCATGTTCAATTCCTTCTGGCCGAAGATATGCTGAAGGCTTCGGTGATCGGTGTAGATGGTGCATTTGGTACCGTACAGATAGTGCCTCCAGATCTTCAACACGAACACCACGGCCCCCAACTCCAAGTCTTGAGTCGTGTAATTCTTCTCATGAACCTTCAGCTGTCGAGAGGCATAGGCTATCACTTTCTCGCGTTGCATCAGCACGCAACCGAGACCTTGAATAGAAACATCACAATATACTACAAAATCCTCGGTACCTTCTGGTAAAGACAAGATCGGTGCACTGCAGAGTTTCTGTTTCAAAAGTTGGAAGGCATCCTCCTGCTTTGTTCCCCAAGAATACACCACGCCTTTCTGTGTCAACGAGGTAAGAGGTTGAGCGATCTTCGAGAAATCCTTGATTAATCTTCGATAATACCCAGCGAGACCAAGAAATTGTCGCACCTCCGAAGGATTCTTTGGTGCCGCCCAATTCCTGATAGCATCAATCTTAGCAGGATCCACGTGAATCCCCGATTCATTCACGATGTGACCAAGGAAGTGTACCTCTCGAATCCAGAAGTCACACTTAGAAAACTTCGCGTAGAGTTGCTCCTTCCTCAGCAGCTCAAAGATCAGACGTAAGTGTCGCTCGTGGTCCTCCTTGCTCTTAGAGTAGATCAATATGTCATCAATAAACACAATAAAGAAGTCGTCAAGATACGGCATGCACACACGATTCATAAGGTCCATGAAGACTGTCGGCGCGTTTGTCAACCCAAATGGCATAACCAAAAACTCATAATGTCCATATCGCGTTCTAAAAGTTGTTTTTGGAACATCCTCCTCTCGGACTCTCATCTGATGATAGCCCGACCTTAAATTGATCTTCGAGTAAAAACTTAACCCTTGCAACTGGTCAAACAAGTCGTCGATACACGGTAGAGGGTAGCGGTTCTTGACTGTCACCTTGTTGAGTTCTCTATAATCAATACACATACGGAAAGATCCATCCTTCTTCTTTACAAACAAAACTGGGGTTCCCCAAGGCGAAGAACTAGGTCGGATAAAACCTCTATCCAATAGTTCTTGAAGTTGATTCGACAGCTCTTGCAACTCTCCTTGTGCAAGACGATAAGGAGCACGGGCAATCGGAGCTGCTCCTGGCATAAGGTCAATCTGAAATTCCACCAGGCGATGTGGAGGTAAACCGGGTAGCTCTTCAGGAAACACGTCAGAAAACTCACAAACAACTGGAAGGTCCTCGATCTTCCTTTCTTCAGGTTGCGAATCGGTAACAAGAGCTAGGATAGCAGGGTAGCCCTTTCATAGACACTTCTGGGCTTTCATAGCTTAGATGATGCCGACCATGGCACCACTACGATGACCTTGAACCGACAAAGATTCCCTACTGGGGAGAGGGATACGCACGACTTTCTCTTTACATAGAATTTCCGCCTGGTGCTTAGATAACCAATCCATACCAACTGTTAGTGCACTATGTCTATCGACTTCGTCTTGTATCGAGTCGTGTAACAAGATAGGATAAACCAGTTCCCGGGATGCTAGAAACTAAGTTTTGTGCATGTATTAGCTATTTCGCACGAGATAGCCAAAGGCTATTTCGTACGAAATTACCAGTGGTTTTTTTGCACGAAATTACCTTTGGTTATTCCGTGCGAAATCACATGCCTATATATAGAGGGACTTGGTTTGTCATTTGTAACTTTTCTGATTCGGTAACGAAGTGCTGCCGAATTGTCTCCAGGTTGTAAATCACTATTATATCAATAATAGAGACATTTAAATTGAATCGAGCTGTAAACAAGTCCGTTTCTCTGAATTCCGCCTTTGATTTGGATTCAAACTCTTCTGAACGACTCATTCAGGTCGCACAACGATCCTACAAGTGGTACCAGAGCTCAGGAGGAAGAGTTCAGCTTGATTTCATCAGATTTCTGACTTCTACACCTTCTTTTTCAAAATTAACAAAATTTTACCATCAAAATGGATTGAATTTCACACATTACATGCGAAATAGTGTTTTAACAAAGCCATGAAAGAATTGGACCTAAAATCGAGCTAAAACCTGATCAATTTGACAAAAGTTTGGCCGACAAGATGACATCAGCATAATTTCGCATGGAATAGCATTTTAATTTCGTACAAAATTACTTTTTGTGATTAATTTCGTTTGAAATTGCTGTTTAATTTCGCACGAAATCAGATTTCGTTTGAGATATTTCATACGAAATCACTATTTCATTCCAAAGAGGCTGTTTTCGTTTGAATGATAGTTAATTTCGCATGAAATTATATTTCGTTTAGTATTTTCGCACGAAAACACTATTTCGTGTGAAATATCTGATTTCGTTTGTGTTGTTATTTCGTTTGAAGGTCTATTGCAGGTAATTTCGCCCCAGTTGCTATTTCGCTTGAAGAAGGTTATTCCGCACCAAAGTGATTTCGCTTGAGATTTCATTTCGTTTGAAGATCTCTATTTCGTTTTAAGGAAATTCAAGAAGTTCGCTTGTGTTGTTAACATCAGAATCTTCCGAAACTTCAACTGTTACACCAAAAACCATAACAAAAGCAATCAATGAAAACATTAAACAAGATAATTTTTACGGAACACATTCAAAACCACCAACGCTCGAAAGTATTGAAGACTATACTTGGTGGAAAGAACGTTTCATTAACTGGGCAAAAGCTTATGCACATGAAAGCTGGTTCTGTCTAGAGTTCGGATATGAAAGACCAAAAAATGATAAAGGAGAAGATCTTCCACTCAAGAACTTATCCAAAGAAGACAAATCCGAATTTCCAGCCAACAGAGAATGATTGCTTTAATTCAATCATCAATTAGAAATGACATGTTTGCTTTATTACAACATGATGGATCATCAAAATCAGTTTGGGAGGCTTTAAGGGTTAAAGCTGAGGGGGGTAAACAAATCAAAATGAGTAAAAATTGCTTTGTTAAAGAAAGAAATTGATTTGTTTGATAGCTTGAAAGGTGAATTAGTTCGACAGATGATTGAACGTTCTTGTCATCTAAAAATCGAACTTGAAAGATTTAAGATTGAGAAAACGAGAGAAGAAATAATTGACAACATCATAGAAGCGTTACCACGAGCTGATCAGTGGCAAACGTTCGTGTTTATATTGAAAAATAATGCTTTGTATGAAACAATTTCTCTCGATGTGTTAATTGAAAAGATTGAAACTCATGAGCTTGAATTGCAGAAACAAAACAAGATGAGCGGATCTTCACATCAACAGAATGTTGGTCTCTATTACAAAGGAAACTTACCTTCGATGAAAGTTGGTGAATCACCAAAGACAACGTTCAGTGGTGAGAGGACAAAAGAACCTCAGAAAAGCTCATCAAGTTATGATCCGGGTTATCATTCATTTTCTTCAAAAACTAATTCTGAAGAATCAGAGGAGATACTGTGCAACATTGCTCTCAAGTTGAAAAATTCTCCTGCAATGAGCATCAACTCAGCTAAACAGCAAATGAGTTTTCTTGCATCTGTTCTGGAATCGTATGAAGGTCTTGTAGCTGGTAAAATTGGAAACTCAGAGTTAACCAAAGAAGACTATGACCAGATTGATCCAGAAGAAATGGAACTCATTGATATTTGCTGGTGTTTGGCAAGTTGCACCCGCAGAGCTCAGAGATATATGGAGATTACTGGGAAACAGACCATCGGTGGACCATCAACAAAGCTTGGATTTGACAAGTCCAAACTACTTGCTTCAAATGTAAGCAAAAAGGTCATTTCAAGAGAGAATGCAACAATTTTGCAGTTGGTGGAAATGAACATCCTTTCAATGATTATTATTACCGAAAGGCAATCTACCACCGTAGCAAAGAAGAGCCGAAAATGATCGAAAATAAT
>JARYGA010027385.1:0-49530 GCA_030545235.1 Helianthus tuberosus
CAACATACTTAGATTTTGAAACTCAACTTTCAGTCATCGGTTGTCGAAAATAAAGTGGAATCAAAATCTTTTTGTATTTTTCTGAAACATAAAGCAGTAAAGAAATATTTACAAACATATTTACAGACAATATTTTTCTTTGAGTTCGCATTAGAAGATCATATCAGTTTTTGACAAATCACTAGCACCGTTGAGCTTTAAACACTTTAAGTTCTAAACGATTCACTTAGGTTGTCAGTTATAACTGATCCACTTAAATTTTCACACAAAGTTCAATCGATTCGAGATACGAGATTAGTGTTTTAAGAACTTAAACTTATTCGTGTGTCCCACCTCAGAATATATTCCCGTATCAAAATTCCCTAGATTCATTCTAACAGGTGAGTATACCAATTTGATATCTGTATTCTGGGTTAGTGCGAGACCTTAAGAGCTCAGGTATGAACTTCCGTTCAGTCAAAGATATGAAGGCTCGACTTTAGGTGTGTTCCCTTTAGAGAATCTTTTCTTCAACTGCAATTGATTCATATCTTTCGATATTTTTTAATTTTTATGCAGAGGGTAAGCTTTTTAAAGCGCGTAAAGTATTATACGAGGTCTAGGCCATTGCTTCCGCAATATCAGAAGACCAGGTATAATACCCCAGATATCAAACAGTATAAAGATCTAGTATCTTAGAATCAGGCAATCGCTCAAACAAGATTTCAGGGGTTACCCATATATCCGAGAGATGTTCCCCACGAGATAAGTAAGTATTTGATATTTAGGTTTATATCTCTAAAACAATCTACTAAGCGTGTAAAAACCTACTGGCATATCATCAGTGAGACCGTTTATCAGATTTTAACTTTCCATTTCTTTAGCGTACTGTGATTGTCTACTGATGTACTATCATTTTCTCTTTTTACACAAAAACTCATTTTTGATTTTTATCATGTTTTTGGATTTTTCAAATTTTCTAATGTTTTTGGATTTTCTGACAATGCTATACTCCCCCTAAAATTCAAAACATTTACAGAAAATTCGACAACCTGATACTGATAGCTTTGTCTCACCATCCATTTTCTGCTTTACATGCTCTGTTTTGCAGAAAATATACCCCCCATGATTTACAACACATTAATATTTTAGAGTTTGAAAACCGTTTTTCAATCTTGTGGAATTAATCATGTTTGTTCAGCCGTGAGGGTTTCAGCGTATTCAATCAATTTTTTTTTTTTGTAAATTTTTTATTTTTGACAAAATTTAAAAACAAACATATCTAGCATGAGCAGACAAGAAGTGAACATTCAAGTATGTGTATTCATGTGTGTGCAAAGGATCAGATGATCATTCGTTAGAAACAATTAAGCTCAATGAGAATGATTCAAATCATATGTATTTGGATCGGATGGCCATCTGGTCGGATGGTCATCCGATCGAACAGTCATTCGATCATCATTCAAGAACAGTTCACCAAGAATGATTATCAATATGCAGGAGTACTTGGATCGGATGGTCTTCCGATTGGATGGTCATCCGATCGGATTACCATTTGATCAAACATGAAAAACCATTACTCAAACATTCAGATCGGATGGCTCTCCGATCGGATGTTCATCCGATCGGATTACCCTTCGATCAGCTTGTCAAAAAATTTCAACATTTTTGATTTTTTAATATTTTTTATTTATGTACAGAAATGAACAAACTCCCTGATTTCAGACGCAGGGTTCAGCAGCCTCCTCCTCTCATGCCAGGCTGCTCCGACACTCCTCTAGATGACATTCAGTTGTCTTGGGGAGCACCTGCACATTCAAACTATTCAATTACTTGAACAAGTTAGCGCTGGTTTGTTTGACCTTAGGCATTTCAACACAGTATGATTCATTCAACTTCGGAAAATCTTTATCATTTTTCACAAATGTATTTTCATTCTGATTATTACTCACAGAAACCTTTTGTTTTCTCTTTCACAACAGCAACGAATGCACTATGTTTATTCGTTGATACAGTTTTGCCATGTGCTGTGAACGTGTAACCGACAGCATCCTCTTCTGGAAGCACTTTACTCCAGTCATATCCTTCATCATCTTGAATCACAACACAAGCTCTTGACTTCTCTTTCTCAGAATTATCTTCAATTTGTTTCAACCTTGGTGATTCCTCTCTTCTCCTATGATAGATCGCTTTTTGATAGTAATCGTCTTTAAATGGATTAGCGGTTTCTTCAATAGCAGAGTTTTTGCATTCTCATTTGAAGTGACCCTTTTGCTTGCATTTGAAGCAGAGTTTTTGCATTCTCAACGAAGGTACGCTGCCTTTGTAGTAAAGACCAACATTCTGGTGATGCGAAGAACTGCTCATTGTTAGGATCGGAGGGTATCATAAATGTGTGTGTTTGTTATAATTTGAACAATGAATGGATATGAATTAATATAAAGTGCAGCGGAATTGAAAACAAACTGTGTAAACACAATCAAAGGAAAATAGTTTTGATAAACACATGCTTTCCATTAGTCGAAAGATTACAAATCAAAAGATTACAAAGCATGATTACATACAAAACTCCCCCTCAGCATGATGCTCACTGGATGATCGTACAGGATGAAAGGATTGGAGGAGATAGAATCTCTCAGCCAATCAAATGAAATAGTACAGGGTACTGTTTCATTTATAGGCAAATCAAACCACTGAAGCATCTTTGCTGATGTCACCATGAAAGTTTCGTTTAACAACCTAACAACCTTTAAACACTGATCTATATAACTACTGATGACTAGAACCACTGATTACAAGTAAAATACAAAGCAAAGGTAAACAACTGTTTCAGCTTTCCACTGTTGTAGGCTAAGCACTGATGTTGAGCATCAGTGCTTTCTTCAAAGGTGATCAGTCTTTGAGTGGTCAGTACTTGAGTCTTCAAAAGCACTTAGAAAACAGCAGTAGATAGAGCAACAGTGTTTAAACTTCAACAGTCTTTAAGTCTTCATCAGTTGTTAAAGGGCAGCAGTTGTTGTAGCTGATCAGTGCTTAGAGTTCAGCAGCTGTTTCAAATCACTTCCAAGGGGAAAGTCTAGTGCAAACTACTACTTATGACGAATCCACTATTGTGAACCAGTTTTGGCTTTACATCATCTGTTCCTCTGGTAGGGTTCAATCCCAACAATCTCCCCCTGGAACAGATGATGCCAAAACCTTCATTATTCTGGTTTTTTATTGTCTCATCAGAAGTTCCCTAACTTGTCCTTTAAATTTCAACTCAAAATCCATGGAACTTGTGTCATCCTCATCCCTGCACAGATTAAGCTCAAGAAGATCTTGTAAGTCTTCAAAACCCAGGCCTAGTGCTTGATCTCTTGAAATGTTCTTTACCTCCCCATTGAATCTGAACAATGTCAATACGTGGGTCTTTTGATCAGACATCCACTTTAGTATCTTTGAATTCAATGGGTTTCTTGGGAGAGATTTATTTACAGATGAGTTTGGAGATTTTGGCCTTGTGAAAATTTGTTGAGCAGTACCCTGAGCTTTTACCAGTTCAGAATTTTCAGCTGTCATTTGTTTGAAAGCCATTTTTATGATGTTATTTGCTGCAACTATATCTTCTGATGTTTCTTTTTCAATCTGCTCTTGTCTCTTTCTTTGATTTAGATCAATGACTGAGATATCTGCTGTTGTGAACAGTGGTTCAGAAGTATTGATCTGCTGTTTTGGCTTTATGTAGTCAGGCTTCTTTGGTATGTTAGGATATGTCATCCTTCTTTTCCTTAGCCTTTCATAAGCCTCATCTGTATATTACCTTGTCCACTTTGCTATGGATTTGGCAGGTCCAACCTGTGCATCCACCAGCTCTTGTTTCTTCCTTTTGTACTCCAAGGTAAGATTAGCAATGACCTTTTTGTATTTACTCCAGTTTGGAGTTGTCCTCTTCATACCTGGATCATTCTTGATCCTTTCAATTTTGTTTACCTCATGCTTTAATGCAATGAGTGGCCATTCTTCGAATTGTTCTTCTTTAGCTGGATATAATTTTTCTTTCATGATGAATGCAAGATAATCCTTTCTCATTTCCTTTTGTAGATCAGCTTTAGGTGGCAGATTAGACATTTCTTTGCTCAGGTCTCTTTCATAATCTTCCATTTGTTTGACTTTAGTGAGCAAGAATTGCATTCTCTCATAAATGGCTTTGTCACCTTGATCTTTACATTCAATCTTGTCTCTTATCTTAGCCTGCCTTGCTTTAAGTTTGAGATATTCATCCATGTTTGCTAGATCTCTGAAGCCCATGAGAGAGGGAAATCTTCTTTTTGAAGGATCATCCTCTGTGTAGAATTGTCTCATCTCATTCTTTACAGCTTCTAATTCTAGTGGATAACTTGCAGCAATGGGTACAATATCAGCAGGGTAATATCCTTCAAGGATTTTTGGATCTTTTATTGGTTTGGCTAGAGTTTGTGGAATGGATGGTTGTGGTGGTATCACATTGTATGGTACAGAAGAAAGAGGTTCAGGTGCTGGTATGTCTTCATCATTCATCTGAAATTTCCTTTTCCTGGTGTATGTTTTAGGTGGTGAAGCAGTGTTTGTTGGTCGTTTGTTGATTGGAGTGAAAATGGCTTGTAGTGTAGTGGTGGTGTTTTGACTAACAGGTGTTGAGACAACAGATGTTTCAACCACTGTTGTCATCACAACTACTGATGTGTCAGTAGATGTCTTCTGCTTTTTAGCAGGAGGTGATGGTGGTGAGGTGGTTTTAGGTGATGATGGTATTTCTGGTGGGGCAGTGGTTTGAGTGAGAGCAGTTGTTGTAATTGAGGTGGTGGTTGTTGGGTTAACAACTGCTGAAACTACTGAAGTACCAACAGTTGTTGATACAGCAGGTGTTACAACAGCTGTTGGTTTGGGAGATTGATGTGTGGAGCTTTTAGGAGGTCTGGGAGTGTGCTTTCTGGATCTGATTGGTGTGTGTTTGGGTTCCCTCACTTTTCTAGTGGGATTCTTTCTTTCTGGCTCAGAATTTTTATCATCCTTTTGTTCAGAAGTACCCTGCTCATTCAGTTCCATGAAAACTCTTTTCTCCTGTTCAAACCTTGCTTTATCCTTTGCTTCCAAATCCCTTTTTACCCTTGCTTTTGCATCAGCAATGGAATTTGTGGTTACATCAATCTTTTTAGACCCATCTGGCTTAGGAATATCTGCAAGCATGCTTGATTTATCAGGTACTATGTAAAGCCCATCATCATACCCTTTCTTTTTTAATTGGTGTATTTTCTCCCCCTTTTTGGCATCAGCTGGAGGAGCTTTATCAAGATAGAATAGGGTAGGAGGAACAGTGCCAGTGGTTTGTGACAATTGAGCTTTAATTGCTTTGATGTCAGCTTGTGTGCCTTTATATCTTGCATCTATGACATTTCTGATTTGTTGAATGTGAAGCTCATGTTGCAAATCAGCATATTCTCTTTGTTTGTGGAGTAGGGGTTGAAACAGCTCCCAAAGAGTATCAGGGGATGGAACAGTAGATGCAGATGAAGGAGCAGCTGTTGGAGATGGTGCAGCAGTGGATGGTACCTGTTGTGCTTTCAACACCTGTTGCAGCATGCCTTTGATTTCTGCAACAGATGTATCCAGTTTATCAACTCTAGCCATCAATTCTCGGTACATTAAACCATCACCCAACTTAATGGGATCATCTGATTTCCCACTAGCAGTGGTTGTAACAATGGTTGATTGAGGAATTGTATTCCAAAAATCATCCATTGTTGCCCCTTTGTCTTGGTACTGGGGACTTCTTCCTTCTACATGAGAAACACTTTTTGATGTACCAGTAAATACTGGATACACAGGTGTTTCCAGAGAAGAAATTGCCTTCAAGGAAGTCTTATTTATGAAACTACTGTCCAAATGCAAACCAGTGGGTTCAGCACTTGTAGTAGCTGCTTCACTTGAACTACCACCAAGAGTTACTTGTAACTCAAGGGGTGTAACCTCCTCAGGTGTTGTTGGTGGGTTAGCAATGATTGAAACACCAGACCCAGTCACTTGTTGGAGCATATTCTCGTTGACAGGTGAGTGAGAAGAACTGGTTTGTGTCTGGTTCAAATCAATAGCATCCAACAAAGGTTTTATTGATGGAGGAATTGTGGCAGTGAGTATGGGTGTAGAAAGTGAATTTGCCCCGGGAGGTGGGCTATTGAACATAGATTCAAGTGAATCAAATGTTTCATATTGTGGTGTCCCTTGGCTTACAACCTGTTCTTTTTGAGAAGAAGCAGGAGGAGTTTGAGGCATGGGTTGAGATCTCTCTACCATCTGCTGTGAGGAAGTAGCAGCAGTGGTTTCTAGTGACTTTTGTCTTGTCACTGGCAGTTGCTTTGGGATCTCATCTTCCAGAGTTGCCTTTTTAGTGGGTTTGGGGGGCTTTTGAGTTTTCTTTTGTTTTGGTCTTTTGGTGGATTTAGGTGTGGGTTTCACAGCAGTTGTTTTTCTACTGTGATCACCAAGAGCAGTGGGATCAGCAGCAGATACCTGAGGAGCAGTGGTAGCTGCTAAAGTCTGCTCAGGCACCTCTGCTTGTGTTTTAGAAGGCTTTGATAATCTTGTAAAAGTTTCAGGTGTTAAGCCATTTATTTGAAAAGATTCACCTTGGACGAGCACATGAGCATCATCCTTTCCAAATTTCTTTTGAAAATAATAACTTAGAAACCTTGGAAATAACAATAATGCTTTGCTAGTAACATTTTTAACCAAATCATCAAAGATCTCCTGGGAGTAATTTAAATTTTCATCATGTAAAATAGCAAAGCCCAGGTATTGGATCTTCAATGGTATTTCATTAAAGGCAGTTGTTTTATTTGAAACACACATCAATAGGGTATGAAATAAAAATCTTGGTGCAGGAGGGAAGTAACCTTTTTGTAAGGTGTCCCTTTTCATATCTGTACCATACCCTCTTTCAAGAAAATCGCTTTGATACTCGAATTTAGGAAAAGAAGTTTTACCTTCCTGATCATTGAGTTTGAATACCTCTGAGATGGATTGTGGTGTGATTTTAACTGGTTTACCCTTTATTGATGAATTAATGGCTATAATCGTCTCATCTTGAGATTCGAGTGTGGCGTTCTTCCAAATTTCCCTTTGGGTTTTCAGGTAAATCGGAGCATTAGCAGTCAACAGAGTTTTGTACTTTGAAGACGAAAGTACGTCTATGATGGAGTCAAAGGTTCGAGTGTTTTTAGGTTTTGTGAGTAGACCCAAGTAATTGTGCGGAGATTTATATGGTATTTCAAAGGCTTTTTCTGGGGATTTCTCAGATGAAGCAGATGGTGAGTTAGCCATTTTGAGGAAGAAAATTGAAGAATGATTTAGGAGAAATGGATGATAACTGTTTTGAGAAAGGAATTTTTGAATTCGATTTGACGGTAGAAACCCTGTTTGGGAGTTTTAATCAGGGTTTTATAAGAAAAAGTGAATGCTGACGTGGCAGCGGTTACAAAAGATCTGACCGCTATGTACTGACGACGTGCCAACCTTTGATGAAAGATGAATAGTGGAAGACAGTTATTTAAGAAGCCACTGATGATACAAGTATCAGTGGTTACTAGAAGGACACATGAAAACAGTGGGTGACTTTCACTATCAGTGGATAGCATATCAGTGGTTGAAAACACTGATTTTGAACAACAGTGATTACCAAGGAAATAAGAGAACAGGGGTTGACTTTCAGTAGTGGACAGTACTTAGTAGAACAGATGTTTGAACCAAAAACAGTGGTTACGACAGACTTTTAAGGTGTATGAAAAGTTTTCATTTTAACTATTCTTAAGGATGGATTTTTGATTTTCTGAAAACATTTTGATGCATAAAATTCAAGTTTAAACAAGTTTTGCTTGTTTATCCATGTGATGCATATCAGTCCAAGGAATCAACTTTTCAGGGGTAAAAATGTCCAATTTTTAGGCTAGCATATCTACCAGTTGATCCTTAGTTTGATTATGAGACAGAGAGATCAAACCTTTTTCATAGCAAACCTTCACAGGGTGATGTCTGATGGTGAATGATGGATGAATGAGATATTTGATTTTTGATGACATATATTAGCTGCTTGACAATCCTGCATAAAAAAGTCTTTTGAGCAATTATATCAAAATCAAATATCATGTTTTGAAGAGATAAGCAGTTGGTTTCTCATTTTGCAGCAGCAGCATAGTTTCCTTCAAAACAGTGGTTGTGATTGAAGTGGAGAGTGGTTGGCTAACAACTATTGGTGATTTTAATGACCCAACAGTGGTTTGAAAATGAAGGTGAAAGAATAAAAGGAATTAGTGCTAGCCAGTGTTGACTTTTATCTACAGTTGGCAGATTTTATCAACAGTGGTTATGGGCATGGAAATGAAAATGAAAGGCTACTTTGATCAAACAATTGTTGAAGTAGCAGACTAGTGATTTCTATCCATTTTTTATGGACTTCTATCAGCAGTGGTTAGATGAGAAGTAATGGTAAGGATTTTGAGGCTAATTTGGTCAGCAACTGTTGGTATATCAGTGGGTGAGCTTTAACAGCTGTTTTGAACATCTGTTGCTCAGATGAAGTAAATGATTTTGTCTTGTGAAACCACAATATCATGTCCAACATCTGTTGATGGTGATTATGAGATATCTGCAAAATGACATCCTTTGCAAAGCACATTTTAGATGCACATTATCAAGATTTACACATTTGCAGATTTTTCAGGGATTTTCATTCAAGGTTTTACCACTCATTTATATCAGGTTTTAAAACATTGTAAAGATTTTGACAGTGGTTAAGTATCCCAGATAAGTGTAGCCTTTTTACTTTGACCACACATTTTGTCATTTATCCTTTTGAATAAAGCGTGATTAGTCAAGCATTTTTAAGGTCTGTTAGCAATCAATCTCTAATCTGTGATGAAAACTTGAGTTTGAAATGACCTTAACTATTTCACCATCTCCTTTTGATCTATTTTCAAGGAAAGTACTACCCTAAAAAAATATAAGGGTTTTACATCCTAACGGGAGATTGAAACTTTTACTATTTAAAACAAGTAAAAGTACAACATATGTCATTCTTAAGAAAAATAAAGAACAACATGACCTGTTCTATTAGAGAAAAACCTTTTCAAGAAAAAAAATTAAAGGTTTTCTGAAAACAGCGTCAATAGGATCTGGTATATTTTTAATTATAACTTGTCATATGATCATAATCACATTATTCTCAAGTCTAGGAATATGGTCAGTGGTTTGAAATACATTTTAATAACCACTGTTTGAGACCATTTCCTTGTTAGTTGATTTCAAATATGAGGCGACATGTTCACATAAGTTTTGAAAGTCCTTTTATAGACCTTATTACTATGTGATGATTTTGAAAAAAATTGTCTAGTCCTCTTGTAAGTTTAATCACTGGTGATACTTTTGTTACCTGAACTTCCCTATATCAACGAATACACACAGTTGCTTGATGACCATTGTTAACCCAATTTGTGGACTCTTAAGTGTTTTATATTTATACTCTTCTCTTTTGACTTCAAAAGTTTTGAGATAAACACACTTATGAGTTTTTGTGATTTTTCTTCTTTTCATTTTTACCCTTCCCATCTATAAGTATTGAAATACTCACTGGGAGGTTTTATAGAAGGAATACTTAATCCAGAATCATTTTTCAGCAATGTTTTGAGAAATTTGGTCATTTTTACACATGCTTATGCCAAATTTCATCTTACTCATGATTTGGAAGATTTTGACTACTGATTTTCTTAAATGTATTATAACACAATTGATTTGGTCCTTCTAGAGGATTCTCAACCTGTTTTTCAATACATAAGATTTAATAGCTAAATTTTTAATTTCCCTCTTTTTATATTAACAAAAACACTGATGTTTTATCTGAACATAGCCCTTTGTTAATCATGAGGTGAACACCTTAGCAGCAGTTATGATGAAAACACCACAAACTTCATAATAACATTCGAAATCAATTTTGTAAAGAGAATAATCAAACCAAAGTCACAAGATGAATTTCTAGATCTGAAATTATTGGTGATTTATGCATGACATCACGTGTTACGAGAATTTTGTGTGTATTATGACATCCTGGTTGTTTTACAGAGTTTTTGAATAAACAACTTTGAACGTGATTACTCATTACTCTGTTTTTCAACAAATACAATCAACCTTAGCATCAATGAATTTTGAGCTAAACTGTTATGTCAAATCGATTGTTAGATCAATTTTGACTGTCCAAGCTCTGATACCAATTGTTAGGATCGGAGGGTCTCATAATTGTGTGTGTTTATTATAATTTGAACAATGAATGGATATGAATTAATATAAAGTGCAGCGGAATTGAAAACAAACTTTGTAAACACAATCAAAGGAAAATAGTTTTGATAAACACATGCTTTCCATTAGTCGAAAGATTACAAATCAAAAGATTACAAAGCATGATTACATACAAAACTCCCCCTCAGCATGATGCACACTGGTTGATCGTACAGGATGAAATGATTGGAGGAGATAGAATCTCTCAGTCAATCAAATAAAACAGTACAGGGTACTGTTTCATTTATAGGCAAATCAAACCACGGAAGCATCTTTGCTGACATCACCATGAAAGTGACGTTTAACAACCTAACAACCTTTAAACACTGATCTACATAACTACTGATGACTAGAACCACTGATTACAAGTAAAATACAAAGCAAAGGTAAACAACTGTTTCAGCTTTCCACTGTTGTAGGCTAAGCACTGATGTTGAGCATCAGTGCTTTCTTCAAAGGTGATCAGTCTTTGAGTGGTCAGTACTTGAGTCTTCAAAAGCACTTAGAAAACAGCAGTAGATAGAGCAACAGTGTTTAAACTTCAACAGTCTTTAAGTCTTCATCAGTTGTTAAAGGGCAGCAGTTGTTGTAGCTGATCAGTGCTTAGAGTTCAGCAGCTGTTTCGAATCACTTCCAAGGGGAAAGTCTAGTGCAAACTACTTCTTATGACGAATCCACTGTTGTGAACCAGTTTTGGCTATACATCATCTGTTCCTCTGGTAGGGTTCAATCCCAACACTCATCTTGCTTTGCTTTTGCAACTCAAGCTCATGACTTTCTATCTTTTCTATCAAAACATCAAGAGTAATTGTATCAAACAACACATCGTTTTTCAAAATAAACACAAATGTTTGCCACTGATCAGCTCGTGGTAACGCTTCAATGGTTTTATCAATGATTTCTTCACGGGTTTTTGTTATTCCAAACCTATCGAGTTCAATTTTAAGGTGAGAAAATCTTTCAATCATTTGTCCAGCAGATTCACCTTTGAGACCATCAAACAAATCAAATTCTTTTTTAAGTAAAGCTATTTTATTCTTTTTGATTTGTTTACCCCCCTCAGCTTTAACCCGTAATGCTTCCCACACTGATTTAGATGATCCATCATGATTAAGCAGTGCGAATATGTCATCTCTAATCGATTGCTGGATTAAGGCAATCATTCGTTGTTCATATGAGAAATTCTTTTTATCGTTAACATATAAGCTTTTAAGTGGAATTTCTTCGTTTTTTATCATCGACTGGTCTATTGTATCCGAATTCCATGCAAAACCAGCTTTCGTGCGCATAAGCTTTGGCCCAGTTAATGAATCGTTCTTTCCACCATGTATAATCTTCAATACTGTCAAGTTTTGGTGGTTTCGAATTGGTTCCGTAAAATTATCATGATTAATATTTTCAGTCATTGCTTTCGATAAGCTTTTCGGGTGTGACAGTCGATGTTTCGAAAGATTCGGACGTGAACGCCTTGTAAAACGTGTTGTAGAATTCTTCTGCCTTCCTTTTCGTGTGTCGCTCTTTGAATTTGCGCCTCGTTTATCACCTCTAATCACCTGCAAATACACAAGCAAACGATTATTTTAAAACAAACAGTCAGTTAAATCCGATGTCAATGGATCGCACTTGAATCAGATGGCAATGGATCGGATCACTTGGATCGGATGGCAATGGATTGGATCACTAGGATCGGATGCCAATGGATCGGATCACTTGGATCGGATGGCAATGGATCAGATCACTTGGATCGGATGGCAATGGATCGGATCACTTGATGTGTAATGAAACAGATTAGTTTTGAATCGGATGGTCCTTCGATCGAAGGGCCATTTGAGTGGTGACAAAGACTCAAACACCCCTCCAATCGGAGGGCAATCCGAGAGTATGGGATTTTCTTTACACCTTAATTTTTCAAAGTGTGCTTAGGCTTGGATGGTCATCCGATCGGATGGCCATCTGAGTGATGAACATGAACTTTAACAGCGAACAAGTTTAACATTTTTGGATAGAAAAATCTCGATTTCTCTCAAACCGTTTGGAATTTTGATCTGAAATTTTGTAGGCTTATACAATGATGATTTTCGCACAATATATCCAAACATCAGCCAATTTTATCCGTGAAAACCTCATTAATTTTGCGTTTTTTCTGAAGAAAAGTGAAGAAAAAGAGTAGAGTAAGAAATGTCACGGCCCCCGACCCGGTTTGACCCGTTTCAGGAGCCGCGGGACAGAAAATCCCGTGGTATTTATTTAATTGAGTTTGACAGCGGAAGTTTTCATCAGGATCTTTTAAAATGTAAATATTTCCCGATTATTTTATTTCACAACTCGGGATCAAACCCGGTAATTTACAATATTGAGATTTCACGAAGAAATCCTTTACTTTACAAAACATGTTTCTTTATTTTTATACTGAGCCACTTTCTTGAGCTTGTAGTGCTATATGTCACTTTTCCTGATTCATAACAGATCACCTGAAACATGTTTGGAAAAGGTTTTGTCAGCGGGAAATACTGAGTGAATCATTCTATTTTGCATAATGATGCATAGTTATTAATTACAGCATAAGAGCGATTACAATGGCTTCTATCTTATTTTTATCTGGCCTTCTGTCATAATGATGACAAGTCACAATGGTGACGATGGTCATACCACTATTTAGATCAATGAACCTAAATAGTGATGATTATCCCTGTAGGTCAATGAACCTAACAGTGATCATCCCGAGTAGGTCAATGAACCTAACTGAGAGAAAATTAGTAATGTGCACAATACCCCACTAACCAATAATTCAAGATATCCACGACTTAGTCCCTGTAATTATAACCTTGAAAATAATTTGGAGTATTGTAAAACAGTTTATAAAAAGAGAATGACTCACAAACTGTGAGAAAAGGAGAATGACTCACAAACTGTGAGAAAAGAAGAATGACTCACAAACTGTGAGAAAAGAAGAATGACTCACATTGCAAATTTATACGGGCAGAGCCTAGCCTACTGATTAGCCTTTTATCCTAAATTCAATAACAACACACAATTCGGGGTTAGTAATCAATCCAGCATTTACGATAACTCACGAGATCAAATTCTCACAACGAACGAAAAAGTGCAATACTTCATCCATCGAATTAACGATGATCCGTCAAATTAATGACGAATGATAAAGTATAACCCTAATGTGGGCGGCACTTAAACATCCATTGGATATATTGATCGATCGGACAATGAATCGTAATAGCGATTGTGCTAATACCCTGATTGCGGCGTCGATTTGGGACATGTGTGTGTTAATTGGAGTATACAGAACTTATCTCAGTCTACGAAACGAATTTCTTCGTCGTTCAAGCGTCCAGAATCAAGTCCCAATGTTTTCTATTTATACACAAATTTTAACTAGCTTACGGACCGTAAGCTTAATGACCTTACGGTCCGTAAGGTACTTGAAATCAGTATAGGGTGGCCACGTGTGGGACTAGCTTGGCTGAGTCAACACTTTCTGAAAATTCAACTTGGACAGCACGTAATTTGGATAATCGTTAACTAGGAAATACCCCCCCCCCCTGAGTTTTAGGGGCCCTGATCCTGATTCTGATTGTTCTGAAAATTTTAGGGTTTGCGTAGAATCACTTGGGTGTCTTAATTAGGGTTTCCTATTGGTCAAATTACTTTAGTAATTATGACTTTTGATGAGAGTCGTTACATTCTCCCCACCTTAATAAAAATCTCGTCCTCGAGATTTACTGGAATAATTGAGTATACTTTTGCTTCTTTTCTGATTCCAGTTTTCAAGTGTATTAGGACCATACCTTTGAATCCCACTTTACTTGAACTAACATTAATCGTTTACCTTTACATCTTGAAAAGGTATTACCAAAGATTCGTCTGCTAGACATTTCTTAAGATTGGATATATGAAATATATCATGTATTCCAGCTAACTTTCTTGATAGTTGATAAACAACTGGTCCTATATGTTAGATTACTGAAAATAGTCCTACGTACCTTGGACTTAACTTTTCTTTCTTACCGAATCTAACAACTCCTTTCCAAGGATATACTTTCAATAGTATTTTGTCTCCAACTCAAACTCCAACGACTTTTATCTATTTATTTGTATAACTCTTCTGCCGATCTCTAGCCGTCTTCAGCCTTTCCTTTGTGATACTAAATATCACAGTCGTAGTCACTTAGGATTTTCATCTATCTCCTTTGCCTCATGTTTAATTCTTTTTGCCCAAATATATGTCTTAAATTCTTATGATCCGTATAGACAGTAAACTTACTTCCATACAGATAATGTCTCCAAATCTTAAGGGCAAAATTATAACTCCTAATTCTAAGTCATTAGTCGTATAGTTTCTTCATACCTTTTCAATTGCCTTGATGCATATGCAATTACCTTTTTGCATTGTATTAACATACTTCCAAATCCTAGCTTTGAAACATCACCATATACTTTTAAAATCTTCTGTTCCTTCTGGTAAGGCTAGGATTTTGTTAATTTATGCTTTAAGATCCTAAAGGCTTCTTCTTATTTAGGTTCCCATTCAAACTTAACTGTTTTTGCAGATTAGCTTAATTAATGTAATAACTATCTTGGAAAAAAAATCCCTAATAAATTGTCTATAAAATCTAGCTAAACCTACAAAACTCCTAATTTCCATTGCTGATTGCGGAATTTTCCATTTGATAATTGCTGCTATCTTCGCAGGATCTACGTGAATACCTTCATGATTCACCATATGACCTAGAAATTGCACTTCTGGCAGCCAAATTCACACTTCGAGAATTTGGTGTAAAGCTTCTTTTTTCTTAAGAATACATGCAAGTGCTGATAATGTTCTTTCTAACTTTTGGAATAAATAAGTATATTGTCTATGAAGACAATTACAAATTTATCCAAATATAGTTTACAGATTCTATTCATCATGTCCATGAATGCTGTAAGTGCATTCGTTAATCCGAAGGGCATGACTGTAAACTCGTAATGATTATATCTAGTTCTGAAAATAGTTTTAGGTATGTCTTTCTCTTGTATTTTCAATTGATGATATCCGGAACATAAGTTGATCTTAGAAAAATATATATTTTCCTGGAATTGATCGAATAGATCATTAATTCTAGGTAATGGGTATTGATTTTTAATTATAACATTTATTCAATTCTCTATAATCAATACACATTTTCATCGAATCATCCTTTTAAACAACACTGTGTTAACCGATAAGGTACCTTGGCTTATCGGTATAATTCCTGGATTTAAAGGAATTCTAAATTCTATCTTCCTATCTGATGGTAATCCTGGTAACTCTTATTGGGAATATATCTGGGTATTCTGAAACTACGGAAATTTCCTTAAATTCTTTATCTTTAGTATTAATGATTATTGGAATCATATATACTATTCCTTGACTTCGTTCATATTTAGCAACCTTTATTACTGATATGAACTTTATGACTTATCTCCTGTAATCATTATTACTTCTCCAATGGATACACAAATTTCTATGGAATTCGTATCACAGATAATTCGAGCATAATTGTTTTACTAAGCAATCCATACTTAAAACAACCTTAATTCCAACTAATTTCATAGATAATAGGGTTGTAGAAAATTTATGACTTAAAAGTTCTATTTCTATGTTTTGTAGAACCTTATTTATTTTAACTGAGTTCCCATCTGCCATTTCTATTATAGAAATTTGCCTAATGCTGGTTAAAGCTAAGTTAAAAGTTTGGCAGAATGAAGTATTTATAAAACTTTGGTTTGCACCAGAGTCAAATAATACTTTTTGTGTAACCGTTGTGAACTAAGAACGTACCGGCTAATACATCTGGAATGAGTTCTGCTTCTTTAGCAGTCAGTTGGAAGGCTCTTACATTCCTTTTTGCTCCTTCTGCAGGTTTGGCTTTATTGTCAGATGGTTTGTTCAGTTTTGGACACTCTGGCCTAAGATGTCCAGCTTCTCCACAGTTGTAGCAGACTGAAAATTTCTTCCTCCTGCAGTCTTCTTCTTGATGCCCTGGAATTTTGCAAAAATTGCAATATCCTTTGCATCTTCCAAAATGCTTCCTTTTGCAAGAATTGCAAAATAGAATAGTAGTAGATTGCCCATTTCCTTTTCTATTGAAATTGTTATGGTTACCCGAACGAAATTCTTGGGTAATCTTTTGGGCTACTTCCTTCCTTCTATTTTCTTCTCTTGTCCGTACTAGCTCATCAGTCAGAGTATTGGCTAATTCTACTGCATCATCAATCGTGCGAGGTTTCGCAGCCTTGACGATATTACGAATCTCACCAATCAATCCCCAAATGTAACGAGAAATAAGTACCGGTTCTGGCGAAGCCAGGGTTGGTACTACTCTAGCATACTCGAAGAATATCGTAGTATACCCTCGACAATCTACATCCACCATCCGGTGGGTTAGAAACTTATTTGCCATTTGATCTTTTTCATACTCAGGACATAATTTTCTTTCTACAACGCTCTTAAATTCTTCCCAGTCCATAGCATACGCCATCCTTCTTCCTTTTGCTTGTAACACCGTATTCCACCATTCTAGCGCCACTTCTTTGAAAAGGTTTGACGCATACATGACCTGATCATCCTGAGCACATTTACTTATGGCAATTACTGCCTCGGTTTTCTCTAACCAACGCAGTGCTGCAGTCGCTCCTTCATTGCCTGCAAATTCAGTGGGTTTACAAGCAAGAAATTCTTTATAAGTGCAACCAGGCGTTGCAACTTTCCTTTTCTTAGGGAGCGGAGCTTGCCGTGGTTCATTATCATGATTAACATGATCATTGCCTCCGTTTACGCTATTACTGAAGTTATTTTCAGAAATACGTTTACTAGGAACAATTTGTTGCGGTTCGATTGGAGTTTTAACAGCAGCAACGATTGCTGGAATAGCGTTGGCTATCCCTTGAGCAACTATTTCTGGAATAGCATTGGCTATCCCTTGAGCAACGATATTTTCTATATCCTGCCTAGTCATAAATTGATCCCCTGGTTGTTGCTCAGGTTGATTAACCTCATTAACTGGTTCATTATTAGCGTTTTCCATCTGATAACTAATTTATAGATAAATAATTAGTATAATAGAAATAATTCAATTTCACAATTAATTACACATAATCACGTAAACGAATATACAACAAATTGTAAATTTCTAAAATTTTATTTTATATATTATATCATGCTTCTATATACAACCGTTTTATTATTTATTTCACACATACTGATTTTACTATTACTGTTACACAACCATCTTTCCATAATTCCTTTATCCTTTGTCAGATGATATTCTAGTAACGACGTTCCTTCTTATCGTATTTCCAGGAGATTTGTCCCAAAATCTCTTGAATCCTATTCCCAGAATCCATTTTGTAAAAATGACTGAGTTCAGTCATATTCTCGTTACTCATTGATAAATTTGGTAAAGGTTCTGGATTGAACTTAGGAAAAAGCCTATAAGGATGGTTTTGTAATAATATTTCATGAGTCACCCATTCGTCTATTTGCAAGTGGATTGAAAGGGTTGGAATAGCTGGTTCTATATTCATTGGTAGTTGTGTTTCAAAAGGATGAATAAAATCATTAATAGGCTCAATAGTATCATCATTTGCCATTATAAAATCCAACTCTTCTTGAGAAGGTAACCCTTCAATTTGCCTAGAGCTTTCCTCAATTTCCATTTTCTTAGGCTTAGGTTTCTCGAAAGGTAAAGCGTTGAATTCTATAGGTTCTTCTATGTCTGGAATATACCTATTGAAATCTCTGGAAACCTCTGTTCTTACTGGATAAAGATTTAATTTCTGAAGGGCTTCAGACAAATCACTCATGCTGTTACGCAAGATATATACAATTACCAAGTCATAACAAAATTTTATAGAACAACTTTTTAAATAGTATTTCATACTACCAAAACAACTGAAAATTAAAACATACTAGGTTTTATTTGTAAATTTATTTATAAGGTTTCTAGACTGTAGATAATAAAAGTGCTAAACTTTGAGTTATAGTATTTTAGAAATTTATACTTACTGCTACAATGGTTAGCATATAAAGATCTGCCCATACTGTATACAGTTAACTTAGATAATAAAACATATAATCATGAAATAGCAATTAATAAAAATTAAGTATTTTCTAAATACTTAATTGGCTTAAATCAGTGGCTCGATAAGTGGCTCTGATACCACCTTTTTCTGTCACGGCTCCTGAAATCACGGCCCCCGACCCGGTTTGACCCGTTTCAGGAGCCGCGGGACAGAAAATCCCGTGGTATTTATTTAATTGAGTTTGACAGCGGAAGTTTTCATCAGGATCTTTTAAAATTTAAATATTTCCCGATTATTTTATTTCACAACTCGGGATCAAACCCGGTAATTTACAATATTGAGATTTCACGAAGAAATCCTTTATTTTACAAAACATGTTTCTTTATTTTTATACTGAGCCACTTTCTTGAGCTTGTAGTGCTATATGTCACTTTTCCTGATTCATAACAGATCACCTGAAACATGTTTGGAAAAGGTTTTGTCAGCGGGAAATACTGAGTGAATCATTCTATTTTGCATAATGATGCATAGTTATTAATTACAGCATAAGAGCGATTACAATGGCTTCTATCTTATTTTTATCTGGCCTTCTGTCATAATGATGACAAGTCACAATGGTGACGATGGTCATACCACTATTTAGATCAATGAACCTAAATAGTGATGATTATCCCTGTAGGTCAATGAACCTAACAGTGATCATCCCGAGTAGGTCAATGAACCTAACTGAGAGAAAATTAGTAATGTGCACAATACCCCACTAACCAATAATTCAAGATATCCACGACTTAGTCCCTGTAATTATAACCTTGAAAATAATTTGGAGTATTGTAAAACAGTTTATAAAAAGAGAATGACTCACAAACTGTGAGAAAAGGAGAATGACTCACATTGCAAATTTATACGGGCAGAGCCTAGCCTACTGATTAGCCTTTTATCCTAAATTCAATAACAACACACAATTCGGGGTTAGTAATCAATCCTGCATTTACGATAACTCACGAGATCAAATTCTCACAACGAACGAAAAAGTGCAATACTTCATCCATCGAATTAACGATGATCCGTCAAATTAATGACGAATGATAAAGTATAACCCTAATGTGGGCGGCACTTAAACATCCATTGGATATATTGATCGATCGGACAATGAATCGTAATAGCGATTGTGCTAATACCCTGATTGCGGAGTCGATTTGGGACCTGTGTGTGTTAATTGGAGTATACAGAACTTATCTCAGTCTACGAAACGAATTTCTTCGTCGTTCAAGCGTCCAGAATCAAGTCCCAATGTTTTCTATTTATACACAAATTTTAACTAGCTTACGGACCGTAAGCTTAATGACCTTACGGTCCGTAAGGTACTTGAAATCAGTATAGGGTGGCCACGTGTGGGACTAGCTTGGCTGAGTCAACACTTTCTGAAAATTCAACTTGGACAGCACGTAATTTGGATAATCGTTAACTAGGAAATACCCCCCCCCCCCTGAGTTTTAGGGGCCCTGATCCTGATTCTGATTGTTCTGAAAATTTTAGGGTTTGCGTAGAATCACTTGGGTGTCTTAATTAGGGTTTCCTATTGGTCAAATTACTTTAGTAATTATGACTTTTGATGAGAGTCGTTACAAGAAATTTCACAGATCTGATGCGAAAATGAATCTGAATCTAATGAATTCTTGTGTAATCTTGCGTGTTTGATCCGTGCAATCGAGCTCCTGCTCAGATACCACTTGTATGATCGGTTTTTGACTCCCAAACGATTGCGTATGACACGTGCGACGTGCGGAATCCGTGCAAGTGCGTAGACCGAACACAAGAACGTACTATAATATGTGATTCGATTGAATGATGTGAAAACGTAAAATGAACCGTGAATCACCTTTTGCTTTTCTCTCTGTATCTCCTATACTCCAAATGTCACAAATGTCAAAAGTTCTAAACTAAAGGCATAAGCCTCCCATTTATAGGCCAAGGCTTTTAATGAGATTTCTCATTAATTACATAATTGCCACCTTGCCTTTTCCCTAAATATTACAATATAAGGCTATGTTTTATTCTAATTACTTCTATGAACGGGACTGACGAAAGCGATAGACATAAATGCACTCACAAAATAATTCAGAAAGAGATCCATCAACATGAACCAAAACCATTAACCTTAGAAATTAGTTTCAAACCAGAACAATATCTGCAAATGAAACCATATTTTAGGCCTATGTCCAATGAGGACCTCTCTAGTAAAAAAAAACAAACAAACAACGTTGAAAGTTATATCGCCGGGACTCGAACTCAACTATCTACCTAGAAAAACAAACTAATTACCAGTAAACCACATCAATCGTAAGTGCCAATGCAATCAAATTAATAATGTTATACACATTATATAAAAATTACTTGTCCAATGGAGGCCCTAAAATTTTGGACGCCCTAGCCTTGGGTCAATACACTGTTGGGCCGTCCCTGCTTTTAACCCTCCTCTTCAGTTTTTATTTCTCTAGTCCTTGAAGAGTGTTTCTTGAATTAATTTTCTGGATTTGCTTTTGTTTGGTTTAAACAAAAAATAGAAAACGTTACACTTTAAAATAATATACAGGGGAAACTAACCAGAGAAATCTTGAGGACTATTGAGCCTTTCTTTGAGAATTGTTGTCGAGTGGTCAAAGAAGAAAGGGAAAGAACACTTAATGCTAGTAATTAAAGTCGGGAAAGTGGGCGAGTTGGATAACGGGTCAAAATAGGTGGTTTTTGATACCAGTTGAAACGAGTCGGGATTTAATCAGAACATTGTTTGTTTAATGTTTTCTAATTTGAATAAATAGTTGATTTGTCAAGATTACAAAATTCTAACATTTCAATTATTTTTTTGAAAAAGTAAGTTAGGAGGTTTATGCGTTGAAAAAGCACTATAGACAACTTCTGATCCATGTGACTGGTTACTATTTTAGTTGGCATTTCTTTGTTTCCCAGTTTGACCCGTAAGAATTATAACATAGCCTGAATAGACTTATTCATAACTAAATGGTGTTGGATCGGGGATCGATTTACGTTCAAGAACATTGGATGAACAACTGTGAGTATTCACAGATTACGTGCAGGGACTCGAACAGGGACAAAACAAAGACAAGATACACACACTTATTATATATTACATACACATACACATACAAATGAGTTTGGTTTGGGGTATTTATACCCTTAGAAATTGACGGTTAAATAACCATTTTACTTGATCATCACGTCACAAATTCTGCACAGTTTGACTTTTCACAAACACAGGTTTGACTATTATATTTGACTTCTAAAAATCCAGAACTTCTTGATTATAATTCTTCCAACAAATGGGTCAAAGTCGTCACCTCTACAAAACAGATTAAGGTTATTGTTCAATTCTTAGAGTCTCACAACGATAATGAGTTAGGTCCTCTCTAGCTGTTCTCTGTACTGGATTGCCTATTAGTTGGTTCATACGCCATTGTTTTCTTTTAACCTATCAACTAATTAGTTTATATTAGCTGTACATATGCTGTGCATATTCTAGAAACAATGTAATTAAGGAAATAAATCAATCTCCTCCTCAATAGTAGGAAGTTAGTTATGATCATTTGTATATATGTATCCTTGAGTTGAAATGCAAGACACACAAAATATCCATACCATAATCTCGTTTATGGTATCAGAGCCTATACCTAGCGGCTAGCCGCCATCTTTTTCCTCTCTGTTTCTCCGACTAGCAATGATCGGAAAAGAAGACTCGTCTTCATCCTCGGTCACGACCGAACCCAAACACCTTCATCCCATTTACTCCGTCACCAATATACAAAACAAAATCCGCACTCTCGATGGTGAGAAGGTTAAATATTCTGTCTGGGTTAAGTTATTCCGTCTCCACGCAAAAGGCTAGGAGGTCCTGAAGCACATCGATGGTACTGAACCACCTGCTAAAATCGAAGAGGGTTACGACTCTTGGGCTAAGGTGGATTCCATCATGTTGCAATGGATATACGGAACCCTCTCGGACGACCTTCTTGTCCGGATCCTGGATGACCACACAACTGCTCAACAAGCGTGGAACAAGTTGCAATCAATCTTTCAGAACAACAAAAACTCCCGAGCATCGTCTCTGTTACATGCTTTCACCAACACTACTCTAGCCTCATGCGCCTCTCTTAATGAGTACTTCCAGAAATTGAAAGACATCTCTGAGCAACTCAAGGATGTGGATCAACCGGTCATCGAGTCGAGGTTAGTTTTGCAAATGGTTCAAGGTCTACCACCCGAATATGACACGACCGCATCATTTATTAATCAATCTTCTAACATTTCATGGGATGATGCGCGTGACATGATTGAGCGTGAACAACGAAGACAGGCGGCTCGTCAACAAACTGCTCTCATGGCTCCTCGTGGACCGTCTACTCCTGTCGGGTCCCAACCGAATCAATCACCTCCGCAACAGCCCTTTACTCCCTCATATCAAACACCTCCGCCATCCTCCTATAACCCCACCCAACAATACGAACAATATCATCGAGGAGGCCGCGGACGTGGTCGCGGTAGAAATACCTACCGTGGAGGTCGTGGTCGCGGACGCACCAACTCCTACACCCACACACCCACTGGATACCAACCCGCACCACCCACCGGCACCTACGGTTGGTGGAACTCACCACCACCCCCATGTCCTCATCCTTCCCAGTCTCCTTGGACAGCTTATTGGTCCAGACCACCACCACAAACATCCAACCCACAAGCCCCACAACCCAACTAACCCAATACCCCCTACGGCCCACCTCCGGGGTACGGGTTAACAGCCCAACAGGCCCAACAACAACCAGCAGCCTACACTTATGGCCCGCCTCCACCAGCCTATCCTACACCACCCATTGACCCACTTCAGCCAACTGAACTAGGCGCGGCCTTATCGACACTCACCTTAAACCACCCGGACCAGGCTTGGAATATGGACACGGGCGCTTCTTCACATGTTACTGCAGATCAAGGTTCGATTCATTCTCCTTTATCAAATTCTATTAATGCTAATATTCTTGTAGGTAACTAGTAAATGCCCCGCCCGCGTTGCGGGGCGAGGGTCGAATAATTCTCAACCAATTAAAAAAAGACTACTATAATTTTCTTAGGAAAAAAAAAACAAAAACGATGATAAGACCGTAGTAAACCAATTAAAACAAAAAACCTTTATAGTTTTGGTATAAAAAAAAACTAAAACGATGGGAAAAACGTAATTTTTAACTCAGGGCCAAATCATAAATTTAATTCGGGGATAAATTGTAAACTAAATGGACCAACGGGGGAGTGCCAGGAAGTTGCCGGCACGACTGTAATTTTACACTGGGGGCAAAATTGTAATGTCACCAGGAAAACAAACAAAAACGATTGGGAAAATGTAAAGTTAAGTTGAGGGTAAAATCATAACTTGGCTGTGAGAAAAAAAACTAATGGTAAAAGTATAAATTTATACGGGGCAAAATCGTAATTTTGAACCGAGGGCAAAATCAAAATTTTTAGCTGGGAGTAAAAGGGAATTTTTTTTAAGTGGGGATAAGAACATAATTTTGAACTGATGGCAAAATCGTAATTTTAAGGGAAAAAAACTAATGGCAAAAGTGTAAAATTAAACGGGGCAAAATCGTAATTTTTAACCGAGGGCGAAATCGAAATTTTTAGCTAAGAGTAAAAGCGCAAATTTATTTTTAAGTGGGGGCAAAAACATAATTTTATACTGATGGCAAAGTCGTAATTTTAAGGCGGGACAAAATCGTAAATTTGTTTGGCCAATAAGGGAGTGCCAGACAGCTGCCTGGCACTATGCCCCTTTGCCGCCCATGCGGGCCAATAAAGAGCCGGAACTATTCCCGGCTGACGTATGCATCTTGGAATTGTATGTATAGGGAATGGCCAATCGTTGAAAATTTTGGGCTCGGGACATGGCTTTCACAAGACACCTAACCACACCTATAACCTTAACAATATATTGTATGTAACATTCCTATTTTTATATAAGAATTATAGGTTTGGTTAAATTTATTAACCACTAGTAACTAGTTTATTTTCAATATAAATATTCAACCCAAATAAATTTTAAACACTATTTTATATAGTTGGTTGAAATAATATTGGCCTGTGTATGGGTGACCTTTTCTAAATAAAATAAAAGTATCTAAAAACTTATATTATTAGACGGGTAGTTTACGGGTAAGTTGACTATTAGAAATATGAAGTTCCTAGACGGGCCTAGGAACCGTATAATAATTAAATTATAAAATACATTGTATTTTGAACCTACTCTATTTTTAATGAAACTTGGTTCAAAATGTAGACAAAAATATTCTCGTTTTAATAACATATTTAGTATTTTCTAGAATGCCATATTTTAGAAGTTATACATGCCAAATAAGTGAAGCAGTTAAATTAATTATAATATATATAATAATAAAATAATATTTAAAAACTCTACAAATTGAAATGAAATTTATCGTTTACATATAAATTAAATAATCCTAATTTCATTTAAGATAACTATACACATGTACTAATTTAGTGAAATTTGATGGATACGTGGCCAAAGCAGGAAAGTCGACCGAAGTTTCTGCCATGTTCTCTAAAATTGAAAAATGCTATATATAGAACAACACAGTTTTGTTCAGCTTGTTACCACTCAGTTCTCGAACTCTCTCTCTATTCTATAATATATTTTCTTAGTATTTCACCTCTATAATAATAAGAAGACTCTGCCCCGTTTTAAGTGTTTTAACTTCCGATTACCGCTACCCGGTCCGATTGATCTGAGCCCCATAACACATGTCAAGGCTCTGCCTAACTAAGTTCGTTGGGGTTCTGTCTCGTGACATAGGGACAAGGTTGAATTAGGGGTACTATACTTAACACGAGTACAAAAATATATATATATATTTTTATAGCTCAGAAGTTATACCCAATATTCTAACAGGAGACTTTCTAGTTGAACCCTAAAGTTACAAAGTGGGTCTATTCTCTTTTCTCACTATTTTATTCCCTTTTTCCTTGTGATATCATTTTATTCAAAATTGTTCCAAATTGATCCCTAAGTAAAAACCCGGACCCCTGAAACCCCAATCCATATCAAAAATCAAGAAATCAAGATTTATGATCTTCTCGCGTGCCGCGTAAAGAAAAGGCGAGAGGTTACGCGGGCCGCGACAGCAAGGCAATTACCGGATAAGCTTAAGGGACGCGTGGCATGACACGTGTCACAACCATTGGTGACTCAGCAACCTCCAATCTGATCCACACCTCCACGCGGGCCGCGTAAGGTTTGGCCGAAGGTTCACGCGGGCCGCGACAAACCCCAATTTCACCTATAAATAGCCTGTCGCATGGCCTATTCTCTGGTGTCGAAATCTCAATTCAAAAATGAAGTTTTACTGTCCAAATTCGAATATTACTCTCAAAATTAGCGAAGCGCTGCTACGATATAGGGTATTAACTCGATCGCTCCTACGATTCAATGTCCGATCGATTTAAACTATCCAATGGATGTTTAAGTGCTGCCCACATTAGGGTTTATGCTTTGTCATTCGTCGTGAATTCGATGGATGTTTAAGTATCGCACTTTGTCATTCGTTGTGAGGGTTTAATCTCGTGAGTTATCGTAAATGCTGTATTAGTTATTTACCTAGTTCGTGTGCACTAGGTTACAAGACTAATCAATAGGCTGAGCTCTGCCTGTATAAATCTACAATATCAAGGCTAACCAGTAGGCTAAACTCTGCCCGTATAAATCTGCATGCTTATAATGTGAGTCATTCTCTTTTTATCAAAGTGCTTTATAAATTCTTAAATATTTTCAAAGTTATAATTACAGTGATTAAGTTTATGTAATCACCAAATTACAGCCGGTATGTGGGGTATTGTGCACATTACTGCTGTTTTTATCACTTTAGGTGGGCGAGCCTAATTAGTGATATACGTCACTATTGGGTGACAGGACCCAATAGTGATATGACCATAGTCACAGATCCAGTCGAGTGACAAATACTGTGGGTAGTTGGTTGATATCTGGAAACATTGTAATCTCTCTTAATACTGTAAATAGAATGATTCACCAGTATTTCCTTCTGACAAAACCTTTTTAAAACGCGTTTCAGGTAATTACAATAGATTGGAGTAAGAGATGGATACGGCACTGAAAGGCTTCAAGAAGTGGCTTATTTTATTAATTAAAAATTAAGAAATATTGTTTTATGTAATCAAATGTATCTTTATTAAAGCTACCTTTGTAAAACATGGTTTTATCCTATCTATTTAATAAATAAAATCCGGTGTTTTCTAAACTCTGATATTTTTCCTAACTCACGGTCCTGATGAAATTTCCGCTGTAATATTTTTCAAAATAATCACCGGTACCACTTGGCTGTTTGCGGCTCCCGATTCCGTCCAGGGTGGGTCGGGGGTCGTGACATTATATGCTCCCACTGTAGTTAAAAACCTTATTTCCGTACGTAAATTTACCCGTGATAACCTTGTTTCTATCGAATTTGACCCTAATGGTTTTACTTTGAAGGATCTCAAGACTGGCCAACCCCTTTCCTGCCATGATAGCACCAGTGATCTCTACCCGTTCACTCAACCAACTCAAGTTTTTTTATTACTTCCATCTCAAATAAGTGGCACGATCGTCTTGGACATCACGGCTCACAAGTTTTGCAATTTCTTTCTAGTCATTTTAATATTTCTTGTTCTAAGGATAATTTTGGTTTTTGCAACTCTTGCCATTTATCGAATAGTAAACGGCTTCCTTTTGGTGATTCTAATTCATTTACATTTGCTCCATTTGACATTGTGCATTGTGATTTGTGGACCTCACCGGTCATTAGTAATGCGTCTTATAAATATTATATGGTCCTTATAGATAACTTCTCAAATTATGTTTGGGTATACCCTTTGAAATTTAAATCAGAAACTTTTCCTACCTTTGTTAAGTTTCACAAATTTATTCAAACCCAATTTCATAAAAATATCAAAGCTTTTCAATGTGACTTAGGCGGGGAATTTGACAACCATGCCTTTCACAACTTTGCAAACTCCCAAGGCCTCACATTCTGTTTCTCATGCCCTCAAACCTCACCCCAAAATGGTCGATCGGAGCGTATGATTCGACGCATCAATGATATCATTCGTACCCTTCTCACACACGCTCACATTCCGCCCACTTTTTGGGTAGAAGCTCTCCATACTGCCGCATACTTACATAACATTCTTCCAACCACCCGCCTAAACTACAACACCCCTACCTTTGCCTTATTCTTATGTCACCCAACTTATGACCACCTACGGGTTTTTGGGTGTGCGTGCTACCCGAATGAATCAACCACGCAACCAAACAAGCTCCTCCCACGGGCTCACCGGTGCATATTTCTTGGCTACCCACCCAACTTCCGAGGTTACCGTTGCTTGGACCCCATCACGGGGAAAGTCCACATCTCCCGACACGTCATTTTTGATGAGACCAGCTTTCCTTTTGCTAACCCCTTACACACTTCCTCTTACCAATTCCTTGATGATGACCCTGTTCCTTTAACACCCTACACTTTCCCCTCACACCCACCTACCCATACAGCTTCACCAAACCATCCTCTAGCCAATCATCAACCACCCACACCACCTCCTAACCCATACCCACCACCATCTCCTCCCTCACCACCACATACCGAACCCATACCTGCCCCAAACCAATCCACGACTCCACCCTCACCACCACCTAACAACAACCATCACATGACCACTCGAGCCAAAGAAGGCATACGAAAGCCGAATCCTAAATATAACCTTCATACTGAAACTTCAACCATCTCACCAATACCCACCTCTCATGTGAAAGCTTTAAACGACCCAAATTGGCAACGGGCCATGCACTGCGAGTTTCAGGCACTAATGGAAAATGATACATGGGAATTGGTCCCTCGACCTCAGTCTCATCCGGTTATTCGGTGCATGTGGTTATTCCGACATAAATTTAAACCGGATGGCAGCTTGGACCGATACAAGGCACTCCTTGTAGTAAATGGAAAATCCCAAACCGTTGGTATCGATTGCACTGATACATTTAGTCCGGTTGTTAAACCGGCTACCATACGAACAGTTCTTTCTCTTGCGTTCTCACGCGGTTGGCCCATAAACCAATTAGATGTTAAAAATGCCTTCTTGCACGGAAAATTGCAAGAAACTATTTTCATGCACCAACCGCCCGGTTTTGTGGATGACTCAAGGCCTAACTTTGTATGTCGGCTTCGAAAATCCTTATACGGGCTTAAACAAGCTCCACGAGCATGGTATAGCAGGTTCTCGAGTTTCCTAACCTCACGAGGTTTTATAAGCAGCTTGTGTGACACGCCTTTGTTTATTTATCGCCACAGTGATAAAATTGCATATATGTTATTATATGTCGATGACATTATCTTGACAGCTTCATCGGATGACCTGCTTCGGAACATCATCAACATGCTTTCACAGGAATTTGCTATGACTGAAATGGGTGCATTACATCATTTTCTGGGTATTACAGTTCAACGGGATTCTTCCGGTTTATTTATGTCTCAAACCCAATACGCACGGGATATTCTACACCATGCAAACATAACAAATTGCAAACCATGCGCGACACCGGTTGATACCTCTTCGAAACTTAGTGCAACAGAAGGCGAACCATTACCAGACGGAACTCTTTATCGAAGTTTAGCAGGGGCACTTCAATATTTAACCTTTACTCGGCCAGACATTACATATGCGGTTCAACAAGTTTGTTTGTTCATGCACGACCCGCGTGAACCACATTTTGCCTTCCTGAAACGCATTCTAAGGTATATTCACGGCACACTAGATTTTGGTTTACGACTGACCCAAGGCCCCAGCAGCTCTCTCGTGGCATATTCAGATGCTGACTGGGGCTGTTGTCCGGACTCCCGACGCTCCACTTCAGGGTTTTGTGTCTACATGAGACATAACCTCTTATCTTGGTCCTCTAAGCGTCAACCCAAAGTCTCTCGTTCGAGTGCAGAAGCTGAGTACCGGGGGGTTGCCAACGCAGTTGCTGAAACAACATGGCTGCGAAACCTTCTGCTTGAATTACATACACCAATTCACCAGGCCACCATCGTATATTGTGATAACATATCCGCAGTCTACTTCAGAAAATCCTGTTCAACACCATAGGACAAAGCATGTGGAGCTTGACATTCACTTTGTTCGTGAGAAAGTCCGTCTTGGTCATGTTCGTGTTTCACATGTTCCTTCTCCCTATCAGTATGCCGACATATTCACGAAAGGATTGTCTCGACAATTGTTTGAAAACTTCCGTTCCAGCTTGACCGTTCGTCAAAACTCACGCTCCAACTGAGGGGGCGTATTAGTTGTACATATGCTGTGCATATTCTAGAAACAATGTAATTGAGGAAATAAATCAATCTCCTCCTCAATAGTAGGAAGTTAGTTACGATCATTTGTATATATGTATCCTTGAGTTGAAATGCAAGACACACAAAATATTCATACCATAATCTCGTTTAGTTTACTCTCAATCTTGACTTCAATATCTTAGTTTGGATGCTAATGGATGAAGTGGAGGTTATTAATATTTTTCTAAGAAGCTTATGAATGAGGAAAATTATGTCAAACTAACTTTGTAGTTTGTAATATTAACACACAAAAAATAGTAATTAATGATGTTTTTGTGCCCATAAGGCAACATGCAGTTAGGACATCCCAAAATAGAAATTGTTGATTCGGTCTTTACTCTTTAGATCCCTGTCAACATCCAGGTTCAGAAAATGTCATCTATAATTTAATATGGGTACATAAAATTATTGATTAATTTCCATCCGTTTTAGGTGGCTCTACAACAAAGTCGCCACAGTTCAGTTTATGTAAATAGGCATCTACTTATGATAAAAACTCATCTCTAGAGTCTTAGAGCCGATAATATATAGGAGATATATACATATTATTTAGGAGATTTATTTATTTGTGGTTGTTATTGTATTATGATTCTAATACCTGAATTAGTGGTAGGGTTATTTTGTACTCATCCCTATTTAAAGTATTTTACGGTTGAGGAATAGAAATCAAGAATTTTACACCATAAACGCGAGAAGGAAAATGTTGAGGAAAAGACGAGCAATTAAAAGAAATTATGAGTAGTCTGGAATCTGGTAAACATTTCTCTTTGTGCTATTTTCTAAATATCCAACCATATTGTCTTTTTAGGGGTGGGGGTGCTCCATTTTTCATCACTCACCACACCCAACCAGCTTCCGCCACGTCATCGAACTTCATTCCATCACTTGTGATGAATTTTAGTGGGGGTGCCCATCACTAGTGATGGATTTTTTTAAATAATAAATTAACAATAACAATTTCACTTAAATAAATATTACATTAAAAAAAACCCTAAATTACAAAGAAAAAAAAACTAAACATTGCGTAGTAAAAAAAACTAAAAATTCTACGGCATCTCCAACCCCACTTTTCACATATTTCACGTTTGCATTGAAGTAGGATCGACCTAAAGGGTTCGTTAACATGACATTTAAATCACCTATTTTTTTGGTTTTCGGTTAAGTGTTTAATATACTCCTCGTCATGTTTAAGTTTTGAAGCCGCAAGTTTTTCTTTGGCTTCGGCCATTTCCACCAGTGCACACTTGATGTGACAGCTCCCTCCGACCCAGTGCACTCTCAGGCCACTTTTCTCTCGATTACTCGCGATTCTTGTAAGTTTTTATCTCAAATCTTGTACTTCCATAATCAGTGCACACTTTCTCATCATCTTCTCCATCAAATCACAACTTTCCACCAAGAAATCGCCTGATTTGGGGCTGTTCTATGGTGACGTCATCACGGGTTCCCATGAACACCGGAATATGACCTCGTCTCATCAAGAACAGTTCGGATCTAAGGGATTTCTACAATGTTTAAACACTGATTTCACCTAAATCTAAACATTTTCCAACCGATTTCCACTTCTCTTCAACATTCTCAACTTTTCGCTCAAAACTGATAGAATCTGAGCTCGTTCGGGCCTTCTATTCATTTCTCTAATGAAGTTACGGTTTGAGAACGGATCACTGTCAGAGAAACAACCGATTCACGGGTTGAACATGAAACACCGCCATGAACAGCTGGTTCAGATCGAACGAGGTGATTCCCGTCCGACCGGATGAGCTGGACCTGATGTGGTTTCCGTTATTTAACACGCCGTCATAACCTCTCTGTCAAAATCGTCAACTTTACAACCTAATAAATTTTACAAGTTCTTCAAACGAAATAGTTTAACTCAATCGGATAGCCATCCGATCGGACCACCATCTGATCGAACGACTATTCGACCAGGTGACTTGTGATTTTCAACACTTAAACATTTTTCAAAACTTCGAAGAATATCAGTTCCAAACGAATAGTCATCCGATCGGACGACCATCCGATTGAATGACTATCCTACCAGGGACTTGAATATTTGTAACGTTTCACTTAAACGGATCACCATCCGAGCGAACGGCCAGCCGTCCGGATGACCGTCCGACCAGACGACCTGATAAGTAGAAACATTTCTCATCTTTTAAAATGCTACAACGAAAACTTTAAAGTCCAAACAATACAGAAACACATCCATCCCAAACGGACGACCCTCCGACCGAATGGTCTTCCGTCCGGACGGTCATCCGACCGAACCACCATCCGTCCCTCACACCACTCGACACTGTTCAGCGCATTGTTCAACGCTTATACTGTCGTACTGTGATCAGGCTAATCTCTCCAGCGCTCCCTTCAATCCAAGCTTGTGTTATTTATTTAACACGAACTATGAGTATACTCGATCCCTTTTTGCTTAACGCACTTTTGGGTGTTACATACGATACTTATATCAAATCACTTCGACACACAACGCAACTACTTTTTTATACGCTAACCGCTCTGCATGCTATACGTGTTATTTGATGAATGCTCGTATGTTATGTTTACACAGTGATTGTTGCCTGACACCTTAGCAATGATAGTACTATAGTTTGGACTCAGCACCTGTCGTGGATAGGGCTTGTTAAGGGAATTTCTTCACGTGTCACAGTGGTGATATGTGATGCGTATTCTACAACTCGCAGTCATGCCCGTGCATATTTCATTGTCGATAACCTGCTAAGCTTCACATTTCTACGTGTTACATGTTGGTTATGCGTAAACCGCTTTTCGCTACTACTATGCTATTAAACTTGTATGCTCACCTTTACACTATGTGTATTGACCTATTTTAACGTATGTGATAGGTGTTTAGGATGCTGTGATATGCTTTGCTTCTGTGGAACTGAGCTAGGGAAGTCTAGAAACAAACTTAATAATTTTTGAGTTGTCGAAACAATATTTGTCTTTGAGAACAACTATGTCTGTAATTGTAATGCCCAACGTCCCTGAACCTTTAGCTTTTGTCACTTTTAGCCCCCATACTATGTGGTAATTGATACTTTTGATACTTGGTGAATCTTTAAACTATGATACTCGAGTCTTGTTGATTCTTGATTCTTAATCTATGAGACTTGACTCTTGATGCTTAAAGATTAAACTAGATACTTGATTCTTGATACTACGGAAACTAGATTCTTTGTGTTGATTCTTGACACTTGATACTTGGACTCTTGATTCTTGATACTTGATAAACTATGATTCTTGACTCTTGAAACTTAATTGGTGCTCGACTCCTTAGACTCGTGAGACTTGATTCTTGGTTGAACGAGAGACTGGAGCCTTGTCACTGGCGGAATCTATGAAACTTGGAAACTTTTGGTTTGTGATGTAATCTAGATACTTTACCTAAACTATACGCAACGTAACGTTTAATCTAACTCGCAAAACGAATCAAAGACGGGAACGCGGAAAGGTTGGTTTGGCCAGAGTGGCAATCCGATCGGACTGCCACCCGATCGGAGTGTCACCCGATCGGGCGACCACCCGATCGGACTGCCACCCGATCGGGCCATCACCCTATCCATGCACAACCTCTCTTCTCTCCCACTCTCACACTATAAATAGGCCTGTCACATCACTTTATTCTCTGATGTGACAGCCCTATTCGACCAGACAGCAGTCCGATCAGACAGCCACCCTACCAGGTGACACTTGTCCTTGAGGCTCGAAACTTGAAACTTCCATTACTTAGAAACTTTTCAGAAAACATTGGTCACCTTGATCAAGTGGCAACCTGATCAGACTGCCGCTCGATCGAGGTACCACCTGATTGAGAAGGCCATAGCACTTAACACCTTGATCGAAGAGGCAAATCGAGGTGCCACCCGATTGAAAACCAGTGGCAACCCGATCGGACAGCCGCCCGATCGAGGTGCCACCCGATTGAAAACCAGTGGCAACCCGATCGGACAGCCGCCCGATCAGGCAGCCACCCTATTCCCTTCACTTGAAACTTAAAGAAAGTGGCAACCTGACCGGATGGCCATCCGATCGGGCAGCCATCTGTCTCCACGTACTTATGTCACCCGACCGACTGGCAATCCGATCGGACAGCCATCCGATCCAGTGACTGATTTGACGCTTATGCAATCTCGTTACTCTGCTCGACTCTTATCCCACTGTAATCTAATCAGGCTAACTCTAAAAGAGCTCCCTATGATCCAATAACAATTATGACTGTTAAGCAATCACTGTGAGTATACTCGATCCCCTTTTACTTTAAACTTTTGGGGTGTAACATGTATTCTATGAAACTTAAACTTGATTCTTGGAAACTTAAACTCTATCCTATGTGTTCGTGAAAATTGTGATTCTTGATTCTTGATTCTTTGTGCTATGTGACGTTTAATCCAGAGTGTGTAGTTCCGCCTTAACAATAGTAGCGCTATAGGAGATGCACCTCTCCTATTATTCTCGGGGGGTATTGTTAGGAGGAGTCGAGTTTACCTCATTGATTCTTTGGTAAACCAATAAGGCATCGGGATACTTGGGCTATCACTGCGTGGACTGCGACACTAGCACGGCTGAAACTATTTTATTGTTTACACTATGGATATGAGTTGTTTTAATCTATTATTCTATTATCAAACTTGTATACTCGCCAATACTTTTGTATTGATATTTTAATACATGTTGCAGGCTGATAGGATGCATGGGAATGCATGGAATTCAGGTAGGAGATGCTTAGAAACGTCACCTAGTTAACTAGAACCTTTTGAATAATTTGAACAATATTCGTTTTGGTCTGTATTCGATACTTGTGCTGGTTGTGTTTACTTTTAGACATTGTTATGATGAATTTGATCTAATTTCTATTGAAACAAATAGTGTTATGGAATCTCATGAGCAATCTGAACGCTTAGTGCTCGCACCCCGATGTTTCCGCCATCGGTTGGGGTGTGACAGATTGGTATCAGAGCCATAACTATAGGGAATTAGGATAAGTAGGAATACTTGCCCTAGTCTATAGTTCTAGGAATCTTGACTCTTATTTGTTATTTAAGACTTATGCATTCTACCGTATCTGCTTCCTAGCAGCATATACTCCTGTTAAACTTACATGTCTTTCCTAAGGCTTACACAATATACACTTAATACTTTGAAAACATTGTTGACCAGTGGTTGTATTTTGCACGAGGTTTGCCCTCAAGTCAGGAGTGACATCCGAACCTTGATGGGAAATCTCCAAATTTCTCTAGTAGGTCTTGTCTGCGGATAAGTACCAACAGTATTAGGGCACGATGTTGTCAAGTTAGAGGTGAAACTCAGACCTTGATGACTAGTCCCACTCTTGATTTTATGTCTCGCTAAAGTCTCGTGACTTCCGATCAATTAGAAACGTGGAATGACCAAAAGGACGAATATCGTAGGCCTAACATCGATGACGTATTTGTCTAACAAAGTCAAGACACGTTACCTTAATTATAAAGGAGTTCGAATCACTTTGGTTAGTCACCGTTCCTCTACCTGGAACAATCCTATGTTTTATAAGCCTATCGTTTCATGTTATCTCGATTTTATGTATGTGGTTTTAAACTCGATTCTTCGTTCATTTTGGCATGCTTTTACACGAATCACATGTGTGTCCGCAATCAAAGACGTTAATTCTAATCTCAGATCAAACTAAATTTATGAAGCTTTATTCTATGTGTAATCTATGCGATGTTGTGATAGTAAGGCATTAAATGTAACATGGCATGGAGTACGAGAGAAAAGTGACGTGTCCGAAGCATGGTGTATACGCCGCTGGTACTTCCTATATATAAGTGTTTCTGGCATGTTACCAACTTTCGTACCAAGTGCCATGCGAAACTTAGTGTCTGTTGTTGAATTCTAAAACTATGGAAGGTCTATTTGTGTATTCTATGTGGGATCTATGCGAAATCTATCTGGTACTCTAGTGAAATCTATGTGTAAACTACGTATGTGTGGATTGAGAAACAAAATATGAAACATAGCCTAACGCCGAAGACAAGGAGGAAGGTGGCATGTCCGAAACATGGTGGATACGCCGCTGGTACTTCCTATATATAAGTGTTTCTGGCATGTTACCAAACCTTCGTACCACGCGCTAGGTGAAGTTCATAGTTTTGTAGGCTCGGGTTGAAGTTGTGAAGTCTATTTGGGTTAATCTATGTTGTAAATCATTGATTCAATCTATGTGGAGATTTTGTTTGATGGAGCATGACACCGACGACGAGACAGAGGTGGCATGATTGAAGCATGTTGGATACGCCGCTGGTACTTCCTATATATAAGTGCTGCCGTCATGTTGTCGAACTCTCGTAGAACGTGCCATGTGGAAGTTTGTCGTTGAGGATTGTGATGGATTGGCAACTCTACTCTAAGTTAAACTATTGGTTAATCTCAGTGGATCAGTTGGATCAATCTATGTTATTTAATCTATTTTGAGCAGTCTAATGTTGTGTTGGCGAAGTATGACACCGATGACGAGAGGGAGTGGCGTGATCGAAGCATGGTGGATACGCCGCTGGTACTTCCTATATATAAGTGTCACACCCCGACTTTCCACGTGTCACCGGTGGGCCCGGTGGGGAGTATCATGACGTAGTTGGCAACATAATAGTCAAACAACACAATATATAAATGCACAGCGGAAACAAAAGATAAATATTATTACATTCCGAATATAAAGTAATATCCAGTATTACAACGGAAAGTAAAGGATCCACAGGCGGATCTTAAAACATATCATTTGTTCAACAGACTTTAGACGCCTAGAACTTGCAAGATTCCTTATTAGCGCCCTGAGCTTCCAGCCAATTACGTTCAGTACCTGTCACTTAACCTTTTTGGAAAATACGTCAGTTTTCACTGGTAAATACACTCAACTGACTCATTTGAAAAGAGTTTAAGAAAATTGATTTGAATGCACGTGGCACAAAATATCTTTTATAATTTGATTAAAATGCACAGAGGCAAAATTAACCTTTTTAACTTGGAACAATTATATTTATAACCTTGTATACAGATTTACATGTTCGTTGTACGTTCAGGGCCCGATGTGGAAACCGAGTCAGATTAACAGACACACCACAAGTATAGGCCCACATGGAAGCGAGATACCGTTATTACTTAAATAACTGTCAGGTGTATGCCTACACCCCGTACTTAAGACGTGGCCATTTTATAATACAATGATGTCAAGGATATCCGGGACATGGTCATTAACCCCTAAAGGTCTTTATTTCAAACAATACAGATTAAACCGGGTTACCTCAATAATTTAACCATGATAAGATTAAACATTCAATGCCTGACCAAGCGGTATTATAATACCGTATTCCAAGCCCGTATAGGGAAAATAAGTTAAGAGTATTTACTTGAGCTAGCTCCTGTCTTAAATAGCAAGAATCTAATAACTCAGCCGTATTCACTTAATTAAGCGTAGGTACCATTTACCGAAATGCTCTAGTCTGGAATGATGGTATAAATAACCAATTAGAATGCTAACGGGTCTTTAATTTAGCCTAAGCTTAGACCGGTCAGTCTTAAGGGAATATACGGTTCAGACGCATGATTAAGCGAAGACCGGAATAGAATGTGATTTAAACCCGACATGTTCAGAGACTTGTCTTATATGGGTATTTCATACACATTCTGGATTTTTAGATAAAACCAATAAGGTTTGACCCGTTTCGGCTAATTTATGTAAACTTGTTACATAAACCGAACCGTACGCGTAATAAGCGTGACGGGTATTCATGAGAGTTATATACAGGTTTCCTAAGTTAATTTATGCCTCAAATATGTTGTGACATCAGTAAGATGTCTGTCATTATGCCCGAAACGTATTTAAACACAAACTTTGCCCCGTAGGGGTAGTTTGGTCATTTAAAAGGTTATAAAAGAGTTTAAGTATTTACCTGAGTTACAGGTCTGATATAATCAGTTAAAATACTTATTTTTATAAGTTATAACATTAGGATAAAGTATATATGTGAAATTTATTAGTTATAACCAAACTATGCACCGTAGGGGCATTTTGGTAATTTCACATAAGCCGTAAAGCTCAAAAATGAAGTCTGAGTTACACAACCTTTGCTTACTGTTAGAACATTATAATTTACCTCAAATATCAGTAGGTATCACCCTTAGTATGTTTAAAATAGTTCAGGTACAGACTAGGCGTTAAAACGCTTAATTAGGCGATTAGAAGCCGTTTCCGGGTTCTATATAGAAATCTGATATTTTTATTATTCCAGGAGGTTTAAAATAATTTATTTATCATATGTAATCAGTAGCAAAAGGTTTGGAGTCGATTAGATATGTAAAACTCATTTTATGGCCCGTAAGGGCAAAACCGACAATTACCGGATTAAGCCTACGACTATTAGCTATGCTCATCCTAAAATTAATTAAAAATCTTTAAAAATCCCAAAATAATATATTATATCAGGGGGTAATAAGTTTGATATCAAAAAGTAGGCTTAACTAGGCTATATGCTAATTACGCCGTTTAATTAACATAGAGCTTTCATTTTGCGCTAACGAGCATAACTCTTAATCTACACCTCAAACTGATGTCAAACTTTGCATACAAGTTTATATATCAGTAACTAAGGTTTCTACATTTTTACATTTTCATAAATCACGTTTTAAGGTGAAAAGGGCATAATGGTCAACATATGAGCAATTAACGGAATCATGCGTATTAATCGGTTAACTAATGAACCGTGGTGTATAATCACAGAGGGTTATACTAGCATGTAACCTGGTCCAAATGGAGCTCTAAGGTATTTCTAAATCATACCATAACGGGTCAGAACTGAAAGTCAAAGTGAAAGTCAAACTATGCGACTTTCGGTTCCGAACCGGGTCTTTACAGAGAATTGTCGGGTTGAACATGTTTAGACATGTTCTTACACTAATTAGTAAGTTATAACAATGATCCAACAGGTTGTATATGTTCTACATTCCTAATTATGCATAAAATGTAATTTAAGGATCCTGTTGACTTTTTATAAACAAGTTTGACCCGACTTTTGACCTAGTTAGAGTGAAAATCAGGGGGAACCCTTTTGAGGGTTTATTACCCACATAATTACCAACTTATAACTACTTTTGATTCGACTAATCACTGGACCATTAGTGATTAATCTTAAAGTCAACCGTTAATTACGACGGTTTGACTTTTAAGCTAAAACTAAGCTAAAACTTAATCAAGAAAGGTTTAGCAAACTTACCAAGGTCCTATGCACGAAATGTGATCACTTGAGAGAAGGCTTGAGCTCCAAAAGTGATCAGGAATGCAAGAATGAAGTGTGAGGAACTTGGTTGCAACTTTGGTCCTTATATAGTGATTTAATCACCATAAGAAGTTGACACACAAGGCTATGACTGACCATAACTCATCAACACATGTCCCTAGTGTTCGAGGAGTCACTTAGGGGGCGCCCATGATGAAAAAATCATTTTAAGGTCGTTTCCAAGGTTGAACAGCCAAAAATCACGTTTTTCTGCATCTGGGGGATCAACGCGGCCTGCCTGAGTTTTTAACTGATCCTTACGCGGGCCGCATGGGCCTCGAAAATCAGATTTTTCATTTTTTTGTTTTTGCAACTTGTCCCTTGGCTTCACGAAAGGTCAACTAAGCTTATTCTTTGCATTTTGACCCCTTCCTATTTACCCACAAGGGCTTTAGGACTTATACCCACTTTGCCAAGTCCCTGGACACTTCCGATTAACCCGAAAAGTCTTAACTTTCAATGTTTACGCTTTAACCCCTCGCACACGAATTTGATCATAACTTTCTCATACGATAACGAAACTTTATGAAATTTACATCGCGTATTCTAGTGAGCATAATTAACAGTTACAAAGCTTCGGGTTTGTCAAAAGGTCACTCAGAGGTATATCTTTAAACATGTTGACACATTTAACCCCTGTAGTTTGTAATCTCTCACTTTTAGCTTCGCATGATCCATGATTTATTCGTTTGATGGTATAAACATTATGTAGGGTTAATGTACAATATATTTATTCACTGTTGACATTTAGAACTCGTATTTTCATATACTTTTCAAGTTTGTCAACTTTAGTCCCTCTAGGGTATTCTTTCACGCGTTCAAGCTTATGACACGTGTCAATACATTATAGGACGTGAATTTTCGAGGTGTTATAATAAGTGCTTCTGTCATGTCGCTGAACTTTCGTAATACGTGCCATGCGGGATTCGTTGGTTGAAAGTTGTTAACACTAATCTATTGGATCTATTAAAGTCTATGGAGAATCTATTGAAATCTATGGCAATCTATTGAAGTCTATCGAATCTATTGGATTATTGAAGACTATTCGAAGCCTATCGTAATCTATTGGAGTCTATGTTAATCTATGATGAGTGTGGATTATGACATGTAACAAGACATCGAGTACGAGGTGGAAGTATTGTGTCCGAAGCGTGGTGGATACGCCGCTGGTACTTCCTATATATAAACGCTTCTGGCATGCTGCCAAGCTTCGTACAACATGCCATGTGAAGGTCGTGAGTTGTGGTGTTAAGTGTATTGAAATCTATCAGATTAATCTACGTGTGTAATATTGAGTGCATTATTTGGAAATCGCGACACGTAACATGACGCCGAGTACGGGGTAGAAACAATGTGTCCGAAGCGTGGTGGATACGCCGCTGGTACTTCCTATATATAAGCGTTTCTGACTTGTTTCCAAGCTCCGTACAATGCACCATACGAATGTCGTGGGTTTGCGGTATCTATGAGAATCTTGTGAATCTTGAGTCTTAGTCTATCGTATGTTAATCTATGATAAGATATGTTAATCTAGACTTATACGATCCTCTTGTTGGATCTTTAGATGTCTTCCCGGAAGATGTCTGACTCTCTCAGAAGATCTAGAGAAAACTCTCAGAAGAAGATGATGTCCTTCATGGCTGTCCAGTTTGCTCGCGTCATGCCCCAGATCTTCTCTGAGATCCAAGGATCAGCTACTCCTCCCTCCTCTGCTGACTCCAAAACGGACAAGCCAAAGTCTATAAAGTTCAATTACAAACATTTCATCTCTTGCAACCCTAAGCCTTTTACGAGCAGTGATGGGGTGACTGCTATGCTCAAGTGGTTCGACAACATTGAGGTTACCTTCATTAACATCGAATGCCCGGATCATCTAAAGACTAGGAGTGCGACCGGAATGTTTCAAGGCAGAGCGTTGGAGTGGTGGACAAATGAGAGAAACATCCGTACTAATGAGGAAGCTTATGCTCTTCCATGGGCTGTGGTGCGAGAATTGATGATGCTTGAATTCTGCCCTCCTCATGAACAATTGAAGCTTGAAGAAGAGTTTTGGCACTTGAAGCAGATTGGTGATGATAATCTGGCTTATACTACTCGATTTAAGCAACTCAGCTTGATCGTTCCTCACTTGGTTTCTACTCCGAAGCGCATGATAACCAAGTACATCAATGGTCTACCTCCTGCTATGCGTGATTCTATTGAAGCAGCTCAACTAGACACTATTGAAGAAGTCTACCGTCTGGCAGCAAGCTTAAACAACAACTGGATTCGTGATAAGCAGTTTGGAAACCCTGCTTCTTCGAAGTCTGCTAATCAAGTTACCCAGCAGCCAAGTGGCAGCAAGAACAAGAAAATGAAGTCTCAGGGTTTGGGATGTAGTGCTATTGTTCCTGCTGCTAACCCTGCTGCTAAACCTGCTTCTACTCCTGCTGCTGCTAACCCTACTACCCCTGAAGCAAAGAAACAATACACTGGACCACACCCGAAGTGTGCTACTTGCAACAACCATCATCCGGCAAACTCTACATGTCGTTTGTGCACCAACTGCAACCGCTATGGTCACACGACCCCGTATTGCCGTCAAGCTAATCCTGCTCCAGCTCAGCAAGCCCCAACTCAGGCAGCCCTACCTGCTCTACCAGCCCCTCTACAGAATCCCAAGCCGATCAATGCTGTTCGTGCATGTTTCCAGTGTGGAGATACAACTCATCTTCGTAACCGCTGCCCCCAACTGAACCAAGAACAACAAGCAGCCGCTCGTGGATGAGCATTCAATCTCAATGCTAATTAGGCCCGCAACAACAATGATGTGGTGAATGCCATGTTTCTCGTTAATAACCTTTACGCTTCGATCCTATTTGATACTGGTGCAGATAAGAGCTTTGTGTCCGTGGAATTCGAGTCCTTGCTAAACTGTACACGTTCCAAGCTACCTAAGTCATTCTCAGTAGCGGGGGCCAATGGAAAATCTATTCTAGTTGATTTTATCCTCCGTGATTGTTCCCTGACTCTTAACGATCACGTTTTCGCTATTGACCTCATACCCATGAAGTTGGGTAGCTTCGACGTTATCATAGGCATGGACTGGTTGAGCAAACACCATGCTGAAATCGCTTGTCAGGAGAAGTGTGTTCGTTTACCTCTCCCGTCTGGTGATACTTTGAACGTTTATGAAGACCGACCTTCTAAAGGACTAAGGCTGATGTCATGCACACAAGCGAGCAGAAGTTTACATAAACAGAACCCTGCCTTCCTGGCCCACGTGGAGGAACAAAAAGGCAAGGGGAAGAACATAAGAGACGTTCCAGTTGTGTGTGATTTTCCTGATGTCTTTCCTGAGGATCTACCCGGCCTTCCTCCTCCCAGATCCATTGACTTTCGTATTGATCTCGTACCTGGTGCGACTCTTGTCGCCAGGACCCCTTACCGTCTTGCACCTTCCGAGATGCAAGAATTTTCCAGCCAGTTACAAGAATTACTCGATAAGGGTTTTATTCGTCCAAGTACCTCTCCGTGGGGTGCTCCCATATTATTTATCAAGAAGAAGGATGGTTCGTTTCATATGTGTATCGACTACCGTGAACTCAATAAGCTTACCGTGAAGAACCGTTACCCTCTACCTCGCATTGACGATTTGTTTGATCAACTACAAGGCGCGTCGTGTTTCTCGAAGATTGATCTACGTTTTGGATATCATCAACTACGTGTCCTCGAGGATGATATTCCGAAAACTGCGTTTCGTACTCGATATGGGCACTACGAGTTCGTGGTCATGCCTTTTGGCCTGACCAACGCACCTGCAGTGTTCATGGACCTTATGAACCGTGTCTGTAAACCCTATTCGGGTCGTTTTGTGATACTCTTTATTGATGATATTCTTATTTATTCTAAATCTAAAGCGTATCATGCTCGCCATCTACGTCTTATGCTTGAACTTCTACGTGGTTGTCACACCCCGACATTTCCACATTTTACCGGTGGGCCCGGTGGGGAGTATCGTGACGTAGTTGATATCGTCATAGTCAAATAATCACAGTTTTATATGCACAGCGGAAGTCTAAAATAAAATATTGCATACCGAAGTGAAAGTATCATAAAGTTTATACAACGGAATGTAAAGGATCCACAGGCGGATCTAAATAAAAGAAACATTATTCAACAAATTTTTAAGTATCATGAGCTTGCAAGACTCTTTATTCGACACTAGGAGTAGCCAGCCGATTTCGCATAGTACCTGCACTTTAACCTTTTGAAAATACGTCAGTTTACACTAGTAAATACAATTAACTGACACCTTTGAAATATTTTGAGAGAATTGATTTAAATGCACAAGGCACAAATAATCTTTTATAACTTGGGATAATTATTTAAAAATAAACTTGTATACAGTTTTACATATTTGTCGTCCATTTAGGACCCGGTTAGAAGAGCCGGTTTAACAAGATTAATAGACACACCACTTGGTATAATACCCACAAGAAGATACACTTCGAGTGGTCTACCTTTTTACATACACAACTGTCAGGTGTATGCCTACACCCCGTGCTTAAGTCGTGGCCATTACTAATGAATGAGTCGAGGATATCCAGGACATGATCATTAACCCCCCAAAGGCATTGCACCAAACAAAACAGATTAAAATGGGTTATGCATCTTTTTAATAACAATCCGATTGTACGACTTCATACCCGACCAAGCGGTATTATTATAATACCGTACCCCAAGCCCGCATAGGGAAAATAAGTTAAAAGTATTTACCTGAGCAAAATTATAAACTTTAATCTCAGCCGTATATCAATCAGTAAACACATGTATCTTTTACTGGACTCCTTAATCTGGAAATGAAGGTTTTAATAACCTATTAGATTCCTAACGGGTCTCATTTAAGTCTTAACTTAGACCGGTTAGTTTTAAGGAAAGGTTTACGGTTCAAAAAGCATGATTAAGCGAAGACCGGATTAGAATGTGATTTAGACTCAACAAGTTTGAGGACTTGAATAATATGGGTAAACTAAACACATTCTGAATTTTGAGACAAAAATGTTAAGGTTTGACCCGTTTCGGTTTATTTACATAAACTAGTTACATAAACCGTACCGAATGCGAAAAATGCATAACGGGTAACCAAATGAGTTATGAACAGGTTCCACAAGTTAATATGCTTAAAATATGTTATGATATCAGTAGGATACCTTCCATTATGACCAAAATGAATTTAAAACCAATTTAAGTCCCGTAAGGGTATTTTGGTCATTTTGAGGTTTATAAAAGAGATTAAATATGAATCTGAGATTCTGGTCTAACATGATCAGTAAAAATATTTATTTTTTTCAAGTCATATCAGTAGGGTATTGCTCATATGTGAAATTTATCATTTATAACCAAACTATGCGCCGAAAGGGCATTTTGGTCATTTCACATAAGTTTCAAGGGTCAATTTGGAAATCTGAGTTCAAAACTTTTACTTACTGTTAAAGTATAATAATTTACTTAAAACATCAGTAGGTAATAAGTCTTAGATGTTTAAAAATAGTTTTAACACATACTATGCGTTTAAAATGCCTAAAAGTCGGTTTTAGGCGATTTCCGGGTTATATAAAGAAATATGAGTTTTTGCTCAGTTTATAAAGTTTAAAATATTCTATTTATTATATAAAATCAGTAGCAAAAGATTTGGTATCAAAAGGTTATGTAAAACTCATTTTATTAGCAAAAAGGGTATAACCGACAATTACCGAATCAAAGCAAGAATCCTATGTTATGATCAGTTTAAAAATTATTAAAAATCTTCAAAAATCCCAAAATATTATATTACAACAGTAAGAAAAAGTTTGGTGTCAAAATTTGGGTTTAAATAGGCTTTATGGTAATAATGCCGTTTAATTAATAAAAAGCCTTCAAATTACGATATCGTGCATAACTCTCATTTTAGACCATAATCTGATGTGAAACTTTTAGGACATTCTTAAATATCAGTAAGAAAGGTTTTTGTCCATTCACATTGTTAAAAATCTCGTTTTAAATTAAAAAGGGCATTATGGTCGATAATTGTAGGTCCCTCGGAGGTTGAGGTTTAACCTATTCCTTGTTATGTCTAACACACTAGCGAGTGCGGAATCCAAGCTAGCATGCAAACCGAGATAGAACAAGCACAAAACACAACACACAAACTTCACCGATTAACACCTCTATATTAATACTATGAAATAGACCTGGCAAATGGGTCGGGTCGGGTCGGATCGGGTCATGGGTCAAAACGGGTTCGGGTCAAAACGGGTTCGGGTCAAAACGGGTCAATTAAAAAAAGGGTTGTTTTGGTTCGGGTCGAAACGGGTTCGGGTCGGAACGGGTTCGGGTCAGAACGGGTTTCGGGTCGAAACGGGTCCGGGTCAGAACGGGTTTCGGGTCGAATCGGGTCCGGGTCAGAACGGGTTTCCGGTCGAATCGGGTCGGTTAAAAATGCTAAAAAAGCATATGACAATCTAAATCAACAAGAATTTTATACCTAACAAAAAAGGCTGCAATTTCTTTCATTACTGACCTCAATAACAAGATAATTTCTGGGAAACAATTAACAGTCAAACACCAACATCCTAAAACAAGCATATGACAATCAAAATCAACAAGAATTTTAAAAAAACTCCCCATTCCCAACAAGATCCGAAACTTGCACCGGCGGCGTGTTCCCCAAGTTGAACACGCACAGCTGTGCGGGCCCAAGCTTTTTCCTCCCACTCCTGGTATTGTTCTTCGCGGTATCTAACACGCCTAAACACCCTTTCACAATATCATCAATATACGTAAAATCACGCGCGACCGTCTTGTGATTCGCCACCTCAAAAACCGGGATCACCTTCCCTTTCAGTATATCTTTTGTGAAGAAAAAATAGGCCATATCGGGCCGTCCCCACGACCCGTAAACAGTAAAAAACTGCAACCCGGTTAACGACAGCCCGTAAATATGATTATAAGTATGCGCGATTTCCTCGCCCGCCTTTTTCGTTGCCCCGGAGAAGCTAGCGGGGTGGTTGGTTCGGTCTTTCTCTGAAAACACTTTAACAAATATCATATTTTATATAACTAATAGTTGCATACATTGTAAAGAAGATAAAAGCATGTTGCAATTATTCCATAGTTATAACTAAATCTGACAAGAGCTCCATACTACTGGAGATGAAAATATGACTACTTTCATTGAGAACTTTTATCGAACACTTGGTGACAAAAATATAAAAAAACAATGCTTTTAATTTGCATTGTTTTGGCTTGACTTTACGTAGAGATTGGACAAAAAATCAAACCTGGATTCAAAGGGGTTGATGGAGATTTGGACAATCATTCAACAGTTGCTGATTGTTCAATAAAACTGGTTGGAATTTCAGTTCTATTCCTCTCCAGATTATGATCTATGAAACAAGGGGAGTCGTGCCAGTTGTACGGTGTGTAGAAGGTGGTTGAACCCCGGATCCCGGCTTGTCTCCGGTGAGAATAGCAAAGAAAGGAAACAGCGTGGGTCAATTTCACCATCAATCTTGATGAAGACAGAGCTAAGCAACCCGTTCTCAGAAAACCTAAACGACCCGTTCCAACCCGTTCTTTTTATATCCTCAACCCAAGTTGACCCGTAATTATGTCCCTCTGTTTTAAAATTAACCCAGTCTGACCCTTGGACTTGTATCACTTAACCCAAAACCACCCATAAAGGTTTATAAAGGGTCAAAAATGACCCATTCCAAAGCTCTTGGGTTAGGATTGCCACCCCTACTATGAAAGGACTGTTACAAAGCAATGTTTACAAATCAGTTTTGCAAACTCTCTCAGTGTGTGTGTGTTCTCTCTGTTTTCTGTCTGTCTCTAATGTCTAACTCTTTCACTAACTTATGAAGTGAACACAACACATGGGTATTTATACCCAACTCGTATCGTCTGGTCGAAGGATCAGACAGACTAATCGTAAGATCATCTGTCGACCAGAAACCCATCGAAGGATCACAGATACCTCGAAGGATGGTATCCTTCGAGGTCTATCCATCGAAGGTTATCTTTCGAGCTCATCGAAGGATATAAACAATCCTTCGATGACACATCCTTCGACACACACAGATTACAACCATTTTGTTAACTGTTTGACCAAGTCAAACCGGAGGATGGTTGACTTGGTCAAACTTACAAGACTAACAAATACATCGTTTCGTATCATGACAAAATACAGACAAAGTACAGACACAAGTGCACCAACAAACTCCCCCTTGGCTGTAGCTTTGTCTCGATCTTTGTCTCGATCTTAATTCTTGTAGGTTCCTCGTGTCTTCAAGTCTTCAATGTCGGAGGATCTATAAAGTCTTCACGTCTTGAAAGCAGAAAGTGTATCAACAAACTCCTCTTTTCATTTAGGAAGTGTGTTGACAAACTCCCCCTTAACATAAGCTCCCCCTTGAGTTATGCTCGTGAATGTCTTGATCTTTATGAATTGAGATCCTTGTGGTGTTGATGATGGTCAGCGGCAACTCGATCATCTTCATCATTTGAGTGCCTTCACGTCGTGTCTTCATTCCAAAGCTTGTCATCGACCATGTTCTCCTTGCCTTTAGAATCTGCACATGCAAGAAATCTAAACGCGTAATAAGAACAACTGCTTGGAATATAGTAAACATAAACAAACGACACACGTGTGACCATTGTTTAAACAAACACCGTCCGACAGTTTGAAAGTTTAAAGTATTTTATCAATTTCAGTTTTTTTTAAACTTTCAAAACTTGCAAATTTCGACCGTTTATGAAGATTCAGTCGTTTCGGTTTTCAATCAGGTTTCAGGTAACGAAGACTCGAGCTCCAACATCGTACGATCGAAAATAAAATAGAAATAAAATCTTTTTGGCTTTTATAAAGTTTACATTAAAACACACCTAAAATCTTTTTGGTATTTTTGAATATTTCAAATGTAAGGACAGAAAGCAGTAAATAAATATACACAAAGATGCAGAAACTGAAAGCATTAAATAAATATCTACAGACATTCTTTTTGCGAGTTTCGAGGGTAAGAGAATCATATCAGTGTACGGTCATGCCAAAACGCTCTAGTTGTTCTTTTAATTAACATTAAGATAAGCATCCTATAACAATTATCGGTATTGTTGTCCACATAAGCTCAACTTATCAGATGTAATCATGGCGAGGGGATACATTAAGGTATGATTTATACTTACCGACCGGTGTTCATCCACATCACGACACATTCCCGTATCAAGGTATGCACGAGGGTTCATCTTACCGGTGAGTATACCGATTATCATCTGTTTGACCGTATATGATGTGAGAAACTCACTTATTTTGATTGAAAACAAGCCCTATGTGATAGAATCACTTATTGATGAGGAACTTGATTTTCATATGCATGAGGGCACAAGAGCAAGTCCGTGAACAGGTCAGTACTTTCGTACAGCAGAGAGACGAACTTGACTCCCGGATAAATGTGATATATTATCACTTATTTTGATTGGACATGTGATTGTTGATCACTTATTGAGGTCGTATGCAATATGTACACGTATGTATAGTATCATGGAAGATCTAGACTTGCGTCCCCGTTATTTTTCGGAAAAAGATACAACCATGATACCCAAATGATAAGCAGCATAAAGACCGAATATCTCAGAACCTCGGCAATCTCTCAAACGAAATTTCGGTACTAAGACCATATGCCAATGAATGGTTCCCACCTGGTCTTCAGTCGATTTAAGTTTATATCACCCTGCACACTTTAAAATGATTGTGAGCCTACCGATACATCTTATATAGAGCTGCTTATCGTTTTTCATTTAAGGTTTAAAGAGGTTTAGACAGACCACTGATGTACTATCATTTTCTCTTTTGCTCGCCATGAAACTCATTTTTGTTTTTCTATTGTTTTAGTGTTTTTGAAATTTTTTGATGTTTTTGGATTTTCAAATTTTTTTTTTTTGGATTTACTCCCCCTAAAATCAATAAACTAAGACAAATTTAAAACACAAATGTATTTACAAAAATGATTTTCCGATGTTGGTTTTACTCTTGCTTGACCTTAATGCCATTTACCAATAATAAATAGTCAAATCTTGATTTGTCAAATGCTTTGGTAAAAAGGTCGGCACGTTGGTCATCGGTGTGGACGTAAGCGACATCGATTAGCCTTTTCTCAAAGCAATCACGTATGAAGTGATACTTAATTTCGATGTGCTTAGTCTTTGAATGCTGCACAGGATTTTTAGTGATCTGTAATGCAGCAGAATTATCAACGTAAATAGGAGTAGTTAGGAATTCAAAACCGTAATCACGCATTTGTTGTTGGATCCATAGGACTTGGGAGCAACAACTTGAGGCAGCAATGTATTCA
>JARYGA010027386.1:0-52392 GCA_030545235.1 Helianthus tuberosus
TTTTTCTTTTGACATGGATAAGAATAATAAGATACATGCTTGTAGTATTTGTTAAATGTTTATGATGGGCAATATTTATTCAACAATAAACAAAGTCAAACATGCTAGAAATTGGAGGTTAATTTTGAAAGCAAAACACCTGCACATCATTCCCAAACTTGCGGCCGAAACTGGCATTTTTTAAAATATTTATAATAAAAGATGTATTTATTAAGTATCTAAAGCGTTACAGTAATGTTTAGTGTATAATTATCATGAAACAAGACCATAAATGTATTTTACACATGTTCTAAGAAAGGAATAAAAGGGACATGTAAAGAATACGTATGTTGCCTACAAATTTTGTGTAACATAAGTTTTGGTATCGATCAAGCGTATAATATATTTATGTTAGCCTTATAATTGACCAAATCGTGTGCTTGCAAATATGAAATTTCAAGGGTTACGAAAAAAGCAGGGCGTTACACCTTCCATGGCTGGAATGTCATTTCCAAATAGTAGAATGTCATCGACATGCAATACTAAGAAAGTAAAATGCTCCCACTAGCCTTTATACACACAAGTTTTATCGACGTTCTTGATGAATCCATATTCCCTAATCTCTTCATCAAAACGGTGATTCCAACTTCTAGATGCTTGTTTCAATCCATAGATTGATATCTTTAACTTGCATACTTTGTTAGGATGTTTTGGATCGACAAAACTTTCAGGCTGAACCATATAGACATCTTCCTCAAGATATCTATTAAGGAAAGCCGTTTTGACATCCATTTTCCAAATCTCATAATCATATTATGCAGGTATGGTAAATAATATCCTAATTGACTTTAGCATCGCCATAGGCGAGAAGGTCTCATCATAATCAACCCCTTGATTTTGATTGAAACCTTTTGCTACAAGTCTCGCTTTATAAGTATCCAATGTAACATCTGTGCTTATAATCATTGTGAACAGTTCGGTTATCAATAAAACAAAGTTATTTGATCCCAATGTTTGTTTATTTATGTTTGACATTTTTCATGTTTTGACTTTTGTGTAATTTCAAACTCTATATCACCTTCTGGAGAGTTATAAGCAAACTGATTTGTAAACGTACTCAGTTTAACGCGACAAATACTCCGAAACATCAACATATGTTTAACATACCTTAAATAACCCGTACATAACTTAGAAATAAGTTTTGAAGGCTTTGGTATGGCAAAAACAAGTTAATTCGCTTACAGGGACTAAACTTGACAAACTGCGAAAGTATGCCAATTTGAACTGTAACGAACATTCCGGAACATGACCATGAGTTAAACATACCATAAATATCATTTACATAGCTTAGAAATAGGCTTTGAGGGGTTCGGTATGCTAAAATAAACTTTTGGGTCATTCAGGGACTAAAAGCGTCAAAAAGTGCACAAGTTTGCACTTTCGCGCATAACTTACGTTCTGAATACATCCGGACATCCAAAAATTTATGTAAGCACTAAAATATTTTATTTTAGTGTTTGGCTTGAGAAAAATCCATTCGTCGCGCAATTTGGATCTTTTTCGCGCTTATGCGCATTCCGTCGTAATTAAGCGAATATCGCGATTGTACGACCAAACGAACCGACATCCGGGATATTTTTGAGCATGTTTCATGTCCACAATGTTTAGGCATCATTTTAGGGCCTTGAAAATGGCTTCACGAGCCTTAAACATGTCAGAAATGGCCTTAATACACAACGGGGACTGAATTGGAAGCTTTGGAAACTGGTTGCTGAACAGAGGGACCTTAGCGTGACGCCTAGCCCCCTTGGCGTCACGCGAGGCCCCTTCTGATCAGAAAAAGCCATTTTTAACAGCTGTTAACAGCTGTTTAGCACTCCCAATCCAATTCCAAGTGTTGTTTCCTGCTTATGGGGGGCCAATATGATGTACATGAGCTTGCCAACAAGTGTAGGGATGTGATCATTCCCTCTTCTCCAAGAAACAATCCTAACGGTGAACCGAAATCTATAAATACCCAACCCCATTCATTGCAAAACCCACAAGAATCTAATTTGAGAAGCTCTAAGTTGAAACCATTGTTTCATACCTGAGCTACTTGGATCAAGATTAGCTTTCGGGGACCCTTTGTAAGTGTTCCTTCGTTCTTTTATTGCTTTTCGAGTCCGAAAGTCAAACTTTGTTTGACTTTCTGCATTGACCAGTTTATGGTCAATGCGAAGTTCATTTGAACTTCACAACGTGAGCGTAATCACGATGGTTATAGTCCCTAGTGACTATGCCTACTGATTACCACGTTGTCTAGGGTCGTAAGGTAAGCGATCTAAACAATCGCTTATACTTTCGAACCCGACCCGTTTGGTCGATCATTAGGATCCGACCAAACACATTAGGTGACCATAGTATATAGGGAATAACCTTTCGAGGTTATACCTTATGGTCATGACGTTTAGTTAGTTGTATGATAGGTAGTTTATATGCCTTAGGTAAATTACCAAAATGCCCTTTTTACGCCAAAATTCATTTTAAGCATATGTAACATAACTTTTGGTATCTAAACTGATTTGGTAACAATATTAGATATGTTAAGGCATATTTTACTTGTCATAGGACTAGTTAGGCATTCCGAACGCGTTTTACGCGAACGACGCGTTAAAGTAGCATAAGCTACCTAAGCGGGCCGTAATGGGTCGTAAGCACTTAGGCTAGGTTTCATTTAGTATGTAGGCTTTGTTAAACCATACTACATGAGTTCCCATACTCATTTGGTTTACGAGCCCTCATTCTATCCGATCCTCCGATATAGGTGCGGTTTATTAACATAGTTACCTATATTAGGTGCCGTTTGATTCCGTGATCTCTAGCATGGCTTGGTGGTTATCTTAGGACTTCTGAGAAATCTCAAGTGAGTACATAGACCCCTCTTTTACTGTTTTCCAAACATTTTGGGGTGAAACACATGTGTCTACTTGTTACTTTCATGCTTTTCCATGTTTTCATATCATATGCTTGTTATGTTCAATAGTACACTTATAGTACATTATTTCATTGTGTTTATGCTATGTATGCCCATTGTTTGCATATTTAGTACATTGTTTTACATTACATTTCATGCTATGTATGCCCATTGTGTGCATATTTAGTACATTGTTTTACATTACATTTCATGCTATGTATGCCCATTGTGAGCATATTTAGTACATTGTTTTACATTACATTTCATTCTATGTATGCCCATTGTGTGCATATTTAGTACATTGTTTTACACTACATTTCATGCTATGTATGCCCATTGTGTGCATATTTAGTACATTGTTATACATTACATTTCATGCTATGTATGTCCATTATGTGCATACTTAGTACATTGTTTTACATTACATTTCACGCTATGTATGTTCATTTGATTACATACTTAGTGCATTGTTTTCACATGCTTACATTTTGGTATAACATTTGGTTTGTTCAAATGGGACAATATACATTCATTGACATTAGCTACGTCGTTCGTTAGTAGGTAGTGGTACCATAGGAATTGACAACTCCCGTTCCTGACATCCTAGGTATGTTTGGATGGAAGGAGTGACCGAATTCGATACACATAACTTAGATAAACCTTTAATTTGTTTAAAGTTTTATCGCCACAGTCACAAGGCTTGGATGTATGCATTATAACAATACCGCATAGATGTTTGTATCAGTATAGCATGCATTTGTTCCACAAAACATAACTTTGACTTAAACTATGTTTAATTCAATACCCTATTTTTGTGCATTTTACCTATGGTTTAGTTGATATATTTCACATGCCATACATGATATTTTTGGATACACATTATATGATTTACATTAAACATAAACATTTTGACATTGATATACACATTTGGTGATTTACATTAGACATGGACATTTTGATATGGTTTACACAATATCACTTCACAGTTGATTTATACATGAACAATTTACATTGGTGGTTGGTTTGGGTAAATGGTTTGAGTAACGAGGCGTGTGTAATATGATATAAACATGGTGGATACGCCGCTGGTACTTCCTATATATAAGTGTTTGTATAATATTACATATCGTAGCGTTATTTAAATCATTTCAGTATAGACATATTACATTTTACACAAATAACATATTTTTCACAAGACATTGTTTTACAAAACAGTTTATTTTATATAAACTCATTTTACTTAGTTATTTCATTAACCATACACCTTTCTTTTACATAATTTGATTTCTTATCAAGTTTTCATATGATTTATAAAAGAAAACACTTAACAAGATTCATGACTAATTTTTATTAAACCTTTCTTTTAAAACCCAAGTCATGAATCCTATTTTCACAAAACCTATGTATCTCACAGGCATTTTTATGCTGACGTACCTATTTTCACATGTGTTTCAGGAGCAGGTGCATAGGTTTGATCGGGATACACTAGGGTGGACTCGGGCCTTAGTGACAATAAAAGAAGCAAGATTAGTTTAGTTGATGTTGTGTACTTCGTTTCCTTCATTTAAAAGACAATGTAACTCGCTTGTTTGATAAATAAAATGTAACTTTGTATGCCATGGTTGTGAAACAATAATTCTGTTACAACACTCCCCGACGTTTCCACCACGATTTGATGTTTTACGTGGTCGGGGTGTGACAGAAGAGTTGGTATCAGAGCCAATGGTTATAGGGAATTAGGTTATTAGTAATGCTTTGACCTAGACTATAACCTTCTAGGACCCTAACACAAGTGATCTTGTGTTTAGATTTTAAAACATGCACTTCACCTATCCTTAGGAGATAAACACAACGGGAACATCAAGTTCGAATCCGCTTTGAAAACTAATCATCTGTTCTAGGATGATTGATTACTAGGTTTTGAACCCTCTGTTGTAAGGTTTTGAACCCTTCCAGTTTGATATTTGGCCTTCTGCCTTCCAAATTTTCAAAATCTCGTCAAAGTTTTGGGTTTTTAGATAGTGTGAACACGTGCAAACTGGAAGAGTGAATGCCTGTACCCTGGGTTTTCTGTCTAAGGCTAGAGTGTTCGTACAAATCCACATAATCGGACCAGTCACTCTTACCTGGGAACTCTTGGGGTGAGTGTTCACTTATAGGCGAGCATGTCTTCGCGATACATTATTTTTCACCCATTTACTTTGATTAGTCACAATGTGTCGTTTGTCTACCTTGTGGTAACAAACAAATGACCACCATCTTTGCCATTATCAATTTTTCATACGATTTATAAAAGAAAACACTTAACAAGATTCATGACTAATTTTTATTAAACCTTTCTTTTAAAACCCAAGTCATGAATCCTATTTTCACAAAACCTATGTATCTCACAGGCATTTTTATGCTGACGTACCTATTTTCACATGTGTTTCAGGAGCAGGTGCATAGGTTTGATCGGGATACACTGGGGTGGACTCGGGCCTTAGTGACAATAAAAGAAGCAAGATTAGTTTAGTTGATGTTGTGTACTTTGTTTACTTCTTTTAAAAGACAATGTAACTCACTTGTTTGATAAATAAAATATAACTTTGTATGCCATGGTTGTGAAACAATAATTCTATTACAACACTCCCCGATGTTTCCGCCACGATTTGATGTTTTACGTGGTCGGGGTGTGACATCCAAGTTACCATGCATAACAGTTTTCTTCCTGAAAACCCACTTATTTCCAACTACTCTGGAGTTAAGAGGTGGCACAACCAATTCCCAAACTTGGTTGTCATACATGGATTGCATCTCTACGTTCATGGCTTCAAGCCATTTGTCACAATCGGATTTTGACATAGCATCATGGTATGTGGTAGGTTCACCCGAATCTACCGCGTAGCATCCATCCATGAAAAATCCATATCTTTCAGGTGGACTACTAATTCTACCAGATCTATGAACGTTTTATGTGTATTGATCAACCACTTGATCGTTTTCAACAACCTCTTGTTGAGTGCTAGTATCAACCAAACGTGTATCGGCTTGTGGTTCTTGATCCTCATCAAGTTCCACTGTTCTACTAATTCCTTCCACAAGGAACTTAGCTTCCAAGAACTCAGCCTTTTGACCAACAATATATTTTGCTCTGTGTGATCATAGAATTAATATCCTAATTCATCTTTAGGATATCCTACAAAGATACACTTAGTGCATCGTACTTCCAATTTGTTTGGGGTGTATTGCTTCACATAAGCTTCACAACCCCATACCTTCAAATATGATAATGATGGAGCCATTCCATTCCATATTTCAAAAGGTGTCTTATCCACTTTCTTGGTTGGGGCCATATTTAATGGACCACGGAGAGCAAAGCGTAACCCCAAAATGATAGAGATAATGCGCTCCTAGCCATCATAGATCGAACCATATCCAAATAGAATTTGATTCCTCCTCTATCGGAACGAATAACTTTGATTGAGTTGATTTTGTACTTCACCTTTTGAAGGCTTTGGACATTTCAAAACTTCAACTTTGTGTCTCAGCAAGTACACATAACCATAACTACTATAGTAGTCGGTAAAAGTAATGAAGTATCTTTCACCATTCCTAGTCATTGGCTTAAAAGGATCACATACATCCGAATGTATGATACCTAATAAATCTTTTGCCCTTTAGTTGGTACCACTAAAGGGTTTCTTGGTCATATTACTTCGTAAGCAAGATTCACATATATCAAATGAACCAATTTCATTTGTTTCCAAAAGACCATTCTTTTGAAGTGCTTGCATGCGACTTTTGTTTATATGACCAAGGCGATAATGCCAAAGATAGGGCTTACTCAAATCCATTTTGAGTTGCTTGGTGATTGCTTGGTACATTTAACTATCAAATGGTATATTATCATGAACCAATTCATAAATACCATTTGAAGGCATAGCTTTAAAGTAGAACATGTCATTTATCGAAACATAAATGTCATTGTTTACAAACTTTAAATTAAAACCATATTATCTTAAAAGGGAAACTTGAATAATGTTCCTAGTCAAACTAGGAGCACTCAATATATATATTAAAACAATTTCCAAACTATTTGGAAGTTTCAAAACAGTCTCCTTTCTTGTAATGCTTATTTCTTTTGAACTCTTGCAACAAATTGCAAACATGAGTTCCACATCCGGTATCAATACCCACGTGTTTGAAGAAATAACATTAAGATCAATATGTTTCATAAAGATTGTACCTGAGGTTTGCCCTGCATCCCTCTTAGTTTTCAACTCTTTGAGATAGGTTGGACAATTCCCATTTAAATGTCATATCTCTCCATACTCAAAGTATGGATTGTTCGTGGCAACCTTTGCCTTCTTATATTTTGGTTTCGGTGGTTCCGCTTTAGCCTTTCTTTTCTTTTCCCTTTGATGTGCCCGTTTCCATTTGCAACATTTGCTTTGGTGTCGGGGTGATGCCCTTTCTTGTTACTACCCTCATTAATCGTTAGAACGGATAAAACCCTTTTACCCATATTGAGCCTTTCGAGGTGATCAATGTGGATTTGTCATCTTAAAGACTTAAGATGAGACCGATTGGGTTTCCTCCATTCGACATGCATGAAACGCCCGAAGTGTTCAACCCTTGCATATTATAGGAACATTTCCTTCAATTGGGTAATCATGTCGTATGCTCATGGAATTCAAAAAATCCTTTTGAATATTGGGAATCATAATTCCTAACATGAGGCAAGAGGCTTGCATAGTATCCTCGATATACTTAATCCAATCGTTATAGGCATCCTTATCTTCCATAAGATGTTCATCGGGATTAGGATCGTTCAACACATAGGATATCTTTTCTTACTTGAGAATGATTCTTAAGTTTCGATATTAATCCATAAAGTGTTTTGATTGATACGATCCTTTTCAAGGATTGTTTTTAGTGATAGGTTACGGACGGTTTGGGTAATATTGTTAGCGGCCATCTACAAAATTTAACAAGGTTCAATTTTAGTATTTTTGATATTATTATATTTTAATCATTAATACCCTTTGTGTCTCATAGACAATTAATAATTAAAATCTAGAATCCAACGTTACATTTAAATATTGGTTAGGTGACCTTTATCCCTCTATTTAAATTAACAAGGTAGTCAACGTTTGACGATTGCAACCCTTTGCAACTTCTAGCCATATGGGATCGGTTAAACATCTTTATGTTTAGTTGGCATGTTTAATCCCATCAACACCTTTGTTCCCCATGCTTCGGTAACCCTAAGTTCATGGTTTCCAAATCAAGTCGTCCAACTTACACACACGTGTGAGTTTATACACATAAGTGGTTAGGTGACCTTTATCCCACAAACATGGTAAACCCACCTCGAACATACAAGTTCCCTCAAATGTGGTTAGGTGACCTTTATCCCACAAAAGAGTTCCCAAGTGATTCGAGTGTTGTATAAAAGGATGGTGTTTGACTTGTTTTATAAAAGGGATTTTGAGTTTTCAAAATTCTAGTTTAGAAAACTTTATGTACCATACATTTGCATGCATTCAAATCCTTGGTACTTTTGTGAAAACAAATTTTCAAGGTTCTTTTTAATAAAACTCATTTTATTATAAAATCATTAATTTTTAATAACCTTTTATTAACCAATTTTAATGATTTTTAAGAACCAATTTTAAGTTTGTTGTTGATTATTAGTTTGTTAAGCATGCATATCAACATATCATCCAAACAACATAAATAAGCAACCACACAAGCACAACATACATAACAATAGGTGCATAACCATAGCCAACTATTTTGACCACACTTGTTAGCCGAAACAAGTGTGCCAAAAGGTCCTTCCTAAAGGGTGAATATTGACACAAGAAATGTGTCGTTGAACTCCCACTTGATCCCACATCCAAATGCTTCAAGTCTTCTTCATGTGTTGTAATTTCTTCACTTTCTTTGGTCTTCCAAATGTCTTTTATATTCAGCTCCAAACTCCTTTGGACTTCAAAAATGTGTTTTAGTTATCGGGCTAAAATCCCATTAAGAACTATGAAGTCCTTTAGGCCCGAAATTAGCCAAAACCAAAACCGCATTTTTGTGTGCATCTTCTTTTACAAAAAAATATCCTAATACATTTTTTTTTCTAGTAAAATAAAATGCACCTAATCTATTTATTTACATACCAAATGAAAATAAATAAATTACATAACTTTACAAATGGAAGAACAAAAATAATTAATTATTACAACCTTTGAAATAATTAAATATAAATCATAACACAATCATTCAACATATTCACACAAGGTCATGGCTAGGTTATGAACACCAAAATATATATCCACATATATAGAATTCAAGAAGCAAAAATGGTTCCTTTTTTACAACCTACATTTTTCGGCCAAGAATGAAAAAACCGAAAAAGTGGGTTTTTGTCCAAACAAAACAATCATCCAAATGACATAATTTTTCAAGATACTTTTACGCATGTATGAAAATAATCTTGAAAAACAAAAGGAGAACCATGATGAAAAATTTCGGCCATAGGGTTTTAACCAAACCCGAAACCCGAAAATTTCATATCCTATGAAGCATGCACTCATATAAGCGGCTCTGATACCATTGTTGGGGTTTTCACATGTTTATCAAAGTATTTTATCCATATAAAATAAAAACACAGACGAAATAATTATTTAAAACATGTTACTTACAAGATATAAAACCCATTTTATATGAAAAACTCAATCCCCGGATCCATATACGAACATGCATGCTATCAAAAATAAAAATAAAAATAAAAACACAACCATAGGGTGTTTAGAATACTACCTTCCAAGGAGTAAAGGATATGAAGAAGATGATGCTTCTTGAACGGTTTCCTTCAAGTGTAGAAGACCCAAGCTTGTATACCCCAAGCCTTCCAACAAACACCTTATGTTTAGCTAGGATTTCTACAGTTATGAACTCACTTGAAGAACCCTTATGAAGACCAACTCTTGGCCGAAATCATCTAGGGAAGTTTGAGAGTTCTTGCACTAGAAAATCACTTGAGAAAACCTCTAAGATGGCACCCATGTTGGCCGATTTTTTAGAGAGCTTTTACAAGTCTTCTCCTCCTTCTTTTGTCATACAAAATGCTTATAACATTTGAGAGAATCTTGGCCACCCAACATGCCCAATCAAGATGCATCTAACCATGCAATTTGCATGCAATGTGATTGGCCAAAACATTTAGGGAAGACCACCCAATCAACACACATGCAAATGCATGAAATCTCATTGGACCAACAATTTTTGGGAATGGGGGGGGGGGGTGGCGGCCCACTTTATTTTTTTATAAAAAAAAATCAATTTCTTTTATAAAATAATTTAAGTCTTGATTAATTTTATAACTTTTATAAAATTATAACATTTCATGTTATAAGACTTATATAACTTTTATTATGTTATTTAACCCATTAAATAACAAGATAAAATATTCTCTCAAAATAAATTATCCATATAATTTATTGGTTTGTCAAGTACAATTATTTAGAAAACCAATTTCTAAATATTGTAAGTGTTAATATTTATTTGTTTGATCATATCACAAATAAATATTCTAAGTGTTTGTCTAGCTTGTATTTGGTATGACTCGACCTGGATCATAACGTACTAGCCACATCAATTTAATATGTGTCTTGGGCATACAGAGTCCAACACTGATGTGTTTTAGGTCAGGTCGCATGAACTGGAAGTTGCCAGTTCGTGCAATGTGGGCTTGTTATTTGGTGCGAACTGGAAGGCCTGTATATAGGTCAGTTGAGTTCTTCATTTGTAACTTTCCAGAGAATTTTGTCACGAAGTGCTGTCAGATTCTCTCTGTACAAAAACGTTTATAATCAATGAAGAACATGTTTAAAGTGACTTTCTACTCTTCTACTCCTATTCTAACACTGATTGACGGTTTCTAGTCTGATTCCGCCTTTCTAGAAACCAGATTTGACTCTGATTGACTCGTTTTGGACGAATCCTCGATCCTACAAGTGGTATCAGAGCTCAGGATGAGTCAAATTTGTTGATATCAATGTTTTGAATGGTTTAGAACCTTACACTTCTACTCTTTCTTGGATTTTCAGACAAATTCACGGACAAAATGGACTGAATTTTAGATATAATGTGTAAAACATCTTTTTGAACAATCATACAAAGTTTCAGACCATAAATCTAACTAAAACTGATCCAAAAATGTCAAAAACTTGAAAGTTTGTTCAAATCATGTGAAAATGTTGCTCAAATCGTGTGAAACTGATCAGATCGCATGATTTTTTGTCAAACCGTTTGAAATTCTGGTCCAGATCGCACGAATTGGACCAGATCGTGTGAAAATTGTTCAGTTCGCACGAATTGAGTGACCAGGTCATGTGAAATTGATTCACCTCGCACGAACTGAAAATTTTTACCTCACCTCGCACGGTTTAGCAGTTCAGTTCGTTTGAAACAATTCCAGTTCGTTTTAAAATCCAGATTGTTTGGAAGTCAGGTCGTTTGAAACTGTGATTTTTCAAAACTTAGAAATTTTTCGAAACATTTTTCAAAGTAAAAAATGGACAATCAAGTATTTTACAATGCGTTTTTCGGAGGAGGTATGACAGCTCAAACTCCAGCAAGTATAGCCCAGAATGTGAATATGGAGAACGAGCTAGGAACAATGCAAAAACCACCGAAACTGCTCAACATTGAAGATTATTCGGGGTGGCAAGATAGATTTCGCACGTGGGTTCAAGCGAATTACCTCAAATGCTGGCTGAAAGTTGAAACGAAATATGTAGTTCCTATGAATGATGCTGGTCTTCCGAAAACACTTAACACGTTAACTCCGGCCGAACAAGAAAACTTTAAAGCCGAGAAGAAGATGGTTAGTATATTGCAACAGGCAATTAAGAAGACATTTTGGTATTGTTACAGCATCAGAATGACGCGCAATCTATTTGGAACTCTCTTAAAGTCAAATTTCTTAGGAGTGCTGCAATGATCAAAAGCAAAAAGGCTCTACTGAAAAAAGAATTCGACATATTTACTGCTATCAGTGGAGAATCAACGAAAGAATTGATTGAGAGGTACTGTCACTTGGTAGTGGAGATGAAACGTTTGAGTATAGATAAAACAGACGAAGAGTGGGTTGATAAGTTGGCTGACGCACTACCACAAGAAGAGTGGGGCACATTCTTATTGGTTTTGAAGAATAATTTGGAATACGTGGGTTTCAACTTGAGTATGTTTATCGAGAGAATTGAAGGTCATGAGCTTGAACTTCGAAAGATGAGAAAAATGAAATCTGCAAATGTACAGCAAGATGTTCAACTTTATTACAAAGGAAACTCATCTGCCACATCTGCTCAGAGTCCAAAAAATCAAACGGCATTCAGTGCAGATTATTCATCGGGAGTACCTCAAAGCATGCCTAACAACAACTGTTCACCGTTTCCAAATTACGAACCGAATCCTAAGGTTCAGAATGTTCAAGAACAGGTTTCTTCTCAAAGTTCTTCATGTTCGAACAATCAGAGTTATAGTCATGGGATATGCAATATCGCTGTTAATATAAAAATGGTCAAGATTTTACCGAGATAGCCGCAAAACAACATATAGCACTTCTAGCTTCTGTACTTGAGTCTTACGAGAGTCTAGTAGCAGGACGAATTGGTAATCCAGACATGACTAAAGAAGATTACGATCAAATTGATCCCGAGGAACTAGAACTCATCGACATAAAATGGGGTATGGCAAGCATTGTGAGAAGAGCTCAGAGGTTCATGGAAATTACCAGAAGAAGTAGTCTCGCAGGTCCTGATCCTAAACTTGGATTCGACAAATCGAAGGTAACATGCTTCAAGTGTAAAGAGAAGGGGCACTTCAAACGCGAATGTCCGAACAGAGAAGTTAATAACCACCAGAATCCATTCGCCAACGATTATTACCGACAGGCCATCTATCATAAAAATAGTCAACAACCATTTAATCCACGACCTCAAATCGAGAACAGTCCATCCAAACAAACAGAAAAAGCTCTTTTGGTGAATCAAGATGACGAAAAGCTTCCAGAAGGCTTCAGTTGGGATAAGTACATTCCAGGAAGTGGTCTTGAAATGATGGCTGAAATTGTTGAAGAGCCGGAAATCGAGGAATGTGTTCCTGAAGTTGAAGAAAGTTTTGCAGATCTAGAAGAGGTGGCAGCAGCGGTCTATTATTATCAGTCTGAATAGGAGGTTATTTCTAATGCATTTAAATCTATAATGCCAGCTAATGTGGTTGATTCTTTTGCAGGTTTCTTTAGTGAACCGACTACAGGTTTTTGCCCACAGTACGAAGTTGAACAAACTCCGGTTCAAGAGATCATTGATCTCTCAAAGGAATTGAATGAAGAGACTTTGAAAGAAATAGCAGACAAAGCTCTTATGGTCAAGCTGCAAGAGGTAGAACAAACTAAAACACCTTCTGATAACAATGAGACCAAAGATGCAACTCAAGAGTCAGTGTCTATTGAAAAGGAGTCAATTATCGAGACTTGTGATACGTATGAGTCAGGACAGAAGTCCGAGTCCGATGATAAATCAGAAAATGTGAAGTCCGAATCCGGAGAGAAATCTGAGTCTGAGTCCGGAGATTTTGGTAAATCGGAAAGTAAAAATGATAAACAAGAAAATGTTTTTGAAAAAGTTGATCCAATTCTTGAAAAGCCAAGCGAAAACTGTTTGAAACCATGCATGGATTGTCTTGAAAAAGACAAACAGTTTCAAGAGTTGAAAAAGTTTAACGAAAAAATAAAATTTGATTTTAATGATGTTAAAGAAGCTTATGACACTCTGTCGCGATCAATTAAAATGATTCACACTGAGAGTAAAGAAAATGATAAAATTGCTAATTTGCTCAAAGCTATGGTCATGGACAAGCAAATGTCGATTAACATCCATCTGGACACAATCGCATCTCTAAAGAAGGAACTTGAACTGATGCGCATTGAGATAGAAAGAGTCAACAAAAAGTAGATCAGTTATCTTTTATCTTCATATGTGATTGATCAAATTGTTCCTCAACAAACTGAAGTTAAACCAGCTTTCAAAAATGTTCCACCCCCAATGTGGAATCTTTATTCTCAGAAATATCCAGACGGGGTGGAGGAGGCATTGAATCTCAAACTGAGAACAGAGGAGAATGAGTTACCGGAAAACATAGATGTTACATTCTCTCCGTCTGACACCGACAACGAGTCACAACTGGTTAAAACAGTTGTAGACCAAGTGTTGGATGAAGAGAGTGATAACACTGATTTCAAAACGGTTAAAACTCATTTTGAGAATTCCAGTTCAGATTCTGAAGATGACGGAAACTTTCTTGATAAGTTTATACCAAAGTCAGATAAAGTTTTGGATGACGATTCGATCATTGTGGTTTACACGATGACCGGAAATGACAAACTGTATACTGATTTTGAGTACCCGATTCAGAATGCGAATCTGGAAAGGTTGAAAAAGTTTTTAAACTCATGGAAATTGATATCTCAGAAGTTAACAACAATTCGTTTTTATCAAAACCGAAAAAATCTTTTGTTAAACAACTGACAAACAACCCGGGAAAGAAAAATGAATGGGTGGGTAACAATGGTAATAACAAGAGACATGGTAATAATTACAAAAAGAAAGATGTTGGTTTTGAGACGAAAATGGCTAAGAAAGCAGTTAAGCCAAAAGAAAAATTGAGTGAAGTGTTTGTGGCTGGAAATAACACAGAAGTCGAAAAGGATTATATCTTTAGTAAACAAGCAGTTGACGATTTTATTGCGGCCAAAAAGATAAGAGACAAGACCAACAGATCCACTTTTGTTGAATATGACAAAAGAATATGTTATCGATGCAATGAAATCGGTCACATGGCCAAACAATGTGTCAAAAAGATAATAAAACCAGTTTTTCATAAACCAAAACCAAAAATTTCAAAGGATGATAAGGGAAAATCACCTATGGTATCCCCCGTGCGTATTCTTAAACGCGGTGAATCATTGAAATCACAGGACAAACCAAAATCAACTTTTGAAATTGGTGAATCTTCAAAATCACAAAAGATTTCAAAGATTTATCCTAAAACAAAGACTTCCCAAAGTCAATCATGGGTGGAGAAATCTAAACATTCTTTTGAGGAAAAGAAAATGGAAGAAGTTTTAAAATCAGAACCGAAAATCTTTGCCACCGATGAGAAAATTGATTTTGAGTTAGATAAGTTGATTGAAGAATTTCCACCTATCAAGGAAGGAGCTCTAAAATCAAAACCAGAATCTGATGTTCCAAATGTTGTTTTTAACATTCCAAAATTTGACAAAGTAGCTCATGATATTGTATTTGATAGTGTATCAAATGTTGAAAAATCTTGGGTATCTTTGTTTTAGTAAATATCTTTTGATGTGTGTAGGGGCTTCCAAGGTCTATCATTTCTAAATGGATAATGGATAGCGGCGCCTCACGGCACATGACAGGGATGTTAGTACTGCTATACGACGTCATATCAATCAATGGAGGTTATGTCGGGTTTGCTGGAACTCAAGGTGTTAATGGGTCAATTCAAGTTCAGCATGAATAACGGAACAGCCTGACACATGAAGAGAAAATCCTGTGTCTGTGGTTTAAAACAGGAAGTGATTGGTTTAAATTGTTAAAATTTGAAATTTAAAAAGGAATACGCCGAAACCCTCACGGCTGAAAAAACATGATTAATTTCACAAGATTAAACAACGGTTTTCAAACTGTAAAAAAAATCAATGTGTTGTAAATCATGAGGGTACGTTAAATTTTCTGCAATTCAGTGCACGAAAAGCAGAAAATGGATGGCGAGACAAAGTTATCAGTATCAGGTTGTCAAATTTTCTTTAAATATTTTGAATTTTAGGGGGAGTAAGAAAATTTTTCAGAAAATCCAAAAACATTAGAAAATTTGAAAAAGCCAAAAACATGATAAAATTCAAAAATGATTTTTTTGTGTAAAAAGAGGAAATGATAGTAGATCAGTAAGACAATCACAACATACTAAAGAATTGGAAAGTTAAATATGTGATAAACGGTCTCACTGATGATATGCCAGTAGGTTTTTACACATTCAGTAGATTGATTTCGAGATATAAACCTAAATATCAATAACTTTCTTATCTCGTGGGGAACATCTCTCGGATATATGGGTAACCCCCGAAATCTTGATTGAGAGATTGCCTGATTCTGAGATACTAGGTCTTTATACTGTTTGATATCTGGGGTATTATACCTGGTCTTCTGATATTGCGGAAGCAATGGCCTAGACCTCGTATAATACTTTACGCGCTTTAAAAGCTTACCCTCTGCATAAAAATTGATAAAATATCGAAAGATTCAAATCAAGTGCAGTTGTAAAGAAGATTCCCAAAGGGAACACACCTAAAGTCGAGCCTTCATCTCTTTGATTGAACGGTAGTTCATACCTGAGCTCTCAAGGTCTCGCACTAACCCAGAATACATATATCAGATTGGTATACTCACCTGTAAGACTGAATCTAGGGAATTTTGATACGGGAGTATATTCTGAGGTGGGACACGCAAATAAGTTAGTCTTTAAAACACTAATTCGTATCTCGAATCGATTGAACTTTGTGTGAAAATTGAAGTGGATCAGTATACTGACAATCTAAGTGAATCGTTTAGAACTTAAAGTGTTTAAAGCTCAACGGTGCTAGTGATTTGTCATAAACTGATATGATCCTCTGACGCAAACTCAAACAAAAATATTGTCTGTAAATATGTTTGTAAATATTTCTTTACTGCTTTTATGTTTCAGAAAAATATAAATAGATTTTGATTTCTACTTTATTATCGATAACCTATGTCCGAAAGCTGAGTTTCAAAATCTGAGTATGCTGATCGTGTTTCTGAAAATAAACAAGTTTATTAATTTGAAACTTGAAGTTTTTATTCAAAAATCAAAAACAGTTTGTGAAGTCTCCAAGGTCATTAAGTTGGACTTGGATGATTGACTGTGAGGGATTTGGATGCTCAAATTGGTAAAATCTGATTGTAAAGAGCTAGGTTTAGTTGTTGGATTCTTAATATCGTCAAATCTTTATAGTATTTTGATAGGGAGAGAGAAGTAAGTAATCCTGGACAACTAAAAATGCTTTCACTGTAAAAATATTTTAGCATATGTTGAAAGAGCCAGGTCAATAATCGTGGAGATTCAAAATTATTTTTCTCATAAATGTTTGAGATTTGCAGATGAAAGTTCCAGATTACGATCCCGATAGCTGAGTCTAAGGGGGAGTCTGAAGACGAGCTTGACGCAAGGGGGAGCTTGTAACCGGAAAGCCAGGTGTCGATCCCAAAAGCACGGAAGCTTAACGAAAGGGGGAGCCTGATGAAAAAGAAGAGTCTCTGAAAGCAAAGAAGCTAAAAGAAGAGCGTGAAGAGAAAGACAGGATTGCTAGTGCTACATGTGTGCAAAGGCTAGTTGAAGAAGAGCAGAGAGCTGCCAAAGAGAATGAAAAGCTTAGGAAAGTGTTACTGAGAAAGGAAAAGCAAAGAGAAGAATTTTTCAAGTCTTTGTGAAGAAATTTTTGAAGACAGGCTGACTGAAGACTGCGGCAATATCCAAGGGGGAGTTTGTTGATGCATAATGTCTATCGCCTACGTCATCAGTCTATGTCGTGTCATGTATATGTAATAGTTGAAAATGTTAAGTTTTATATGTGTTTTGGTCCAGTTCGCACGAATTGATGTGTTTTAGGTCAGGTCGCACGAACTGGAAGTTGCCAGTTCTGTGACAACTGGAACAAAACCGGTAATTTCCGTACAGTTTAATTATTAGTTAATATCTGCAATTATGTGCTTAAATGTCAACAATATCTGATTTCATGCTATACTTGTGAATTCATGCACATTTTATACTTCAAATATTGCTTTATGCATTACTTTTAGCGTTGCGTCAGAAAGACTAGTAAACTCACTGGTAAGACACACTGTGTCATTAGCTCTGCAGAGAGCGGTCAGATAATAAGATTAGGGCCTAGGAGTAGGTCCAACTTCTAAAATACATTAAAACCCAAGTATGGATACAAGGGTTAACATATAAACTTTCCGGAAGCTAAACTATGCACTAAAAAGCACCCGAAACTTATCTAAAATGCTGAAATCGGCATAATTCAGCAACAATTCAGCTATAATCAGCTTTTAAGCACATTAATATCATGCAAAATTTATGTTTTATTGTCCAATATAACTTACAAAGTGTTGGGAAATAAAACTACCACAAAAAGTGCTTCGTACTTAGTGAAACTACGCAATTCAGCACTTTAACGAACCGTAACGAACCGAACAACCGGACAATAACTGGGATATCAAAATTTGACTAGAAGTAATGTTTTTATGATATTAAAGTAGTATTGATGCTAGAACACCTTAAAAATCATAAAAACACCTAAACACACTTAAACTTACTTAAGCCTTATCATTTGCACTTTAAACCTTCAACTTCCAAAATTTTACCTTTTACCCCCCCCCCCCCCCTTTCCACCAAATCCGGCCCTATGGGTCCCACATGGGGATTTTATTTGATTTTATTTGATTTCACTTGATTTTATTAGATTATGTTAGATTTTGTGTAAGGAATATTCTAAGAACTATACCATTAAAAGATATGGAAGATCTTTATAAAGCATAAACTAATCACACTCACAAACCACTTCATCTTCTTCCTCCCCCACTCTCTAACTCTCAGCTCATATACACACACCCACACTCACCATTTTCAAGCTTCAAACAAGCATTCCAAGGCCACTAGAAGGTGTATGGAGATCATCTAAGAAGGCTTGAAGTGTAGGAACTTGAAGGACCTCTTCGTGGAGCTTTTAACCACTCATTTTCTTCCTTGTTCATCACCTTCATTCTTGAGCCACTTCCCTAGCCATTAGAGCTAGTAGTAAGCTTCTTAATCACTAATTTAATTCATGTTTATGTTATGTACAAGATTCACCATCTAAACAACTTAACTTCTAATGCTAAAAATAAGAAGATCTAACATATTTATAAAGAAAATAAGTGATTACATGAAACTTTAGTGTATGTTATGAAGTTGTTGATGTTGTATCTTGTGTTTATGATTAGATCAAGTATGTTAAAGTTCGGATCTACCAAGTTTAAGCATGGATCTTGAAGGATCCATGGATAAACTTGAAGGTGAACACATGAAGCAAAATGTGAACTTGAAATATGAATTTTGTGCATAGACTTGTAATTTTGAAGTGATAAAGTATGTGGAGAACTAATTTTTGAAACTAAAACTCATGAAAAGTTTATTTAAAAACATAACATAAAGCTTATTTTTGAAAGATCTAAAGATATTAAGCATGGATCTTGAAAGAACCATGGGTAAACATGAGATTAAAAACAATGATCTTTCTAATAAACATAAAAGTGGTTTTAGAAACATAATTTACAAACTTTGAAACCATTAAACTCATGGATGAGTTGGTTAGTAAAATAAAGTCTTATAAAAAGTTGGTTAAAAATTTACAAGAACACTTATTTTGGAAGGATCACCTTATGTAAAGTGTAGATCTAAAAGACTACACATGTTTAACAAGAATCAAGTTCACCATTATGTTTCATATGAAGAAATTAGTATATATTGTTGATGATTGTTGTTGAAAATTGTTTTGCTGATTGAAAAGAAAATAAACACATGTTTTGAAAACATGGGGAAACCCCTATTTTTAGGGGAAACTATGTCAAAAATTTTATAAAATTTTGACACTTAGAAAAATATAAGTTTTGGTGAAACTTATCCCCTAAAAATTCACCTAAAAATATTTACCAAGGTTTCCCTAATTTTTGTAAGAAATTACAAGTTAAGAAATGACGATTTCTTCAAGATAAAAATTAATATTAAGTATGTATATTTTTGAGGAAAATATATATATTTATTGATCACCAAATTTTGTACTAAGTGTATATTGTGTGTATTATATGTAATAGTGTATTAAGGACTTGAAAATACACTAAATACTCCCAAGGAGTATGAATACAAAAATACACATACAACTACATGAGAATACATAAGTATACAAGTATACAAAAATCGGGTGAATAACGAGAATGATTATATATATTTTATAGCATGACAAAATATATATATTTCTTACAAGTCTTAAAAATATATTATTTTTAAGAAATCTAATTCCGGAAAGTAATAGAAATCAAAGTATTGATTTTTGGTGAAAAATACAAAATACACAAGTATTTACATAAAATACAAGTATACTTTCCTAAGAATACTTGTACCAAAATAATATTGAGGATATTATTTTACGAAATACTGATATTTATTTTTGGGAAAATAATATAAGTAACATACATGAAAAGTTAAAAATATAAATTATTTTTAACATCTATTACCTTAAAAAGGGACTACATGAATGAATATATATATTTGAGAAGTAAAATATATATTTACAAAAATACATTACATACATAAAGTGCAAAGGCATGACAAACGGGTGAGACCCGACAAACAAGGGCACGACCCTCACAAAGATTGAACATACAAAGAACATATACATAAAAAAGATGGTGACTTGTACTTGTGTGATACAAGTCTAGTGACTAACATACATAGAATACATATAGGTCACAACGTTACAAAACCAACCGGTGAAGTTTACGGCGCAGGATACGCAAAGTTGTAAGTTCATGTCCCCACTTTTAAACTTTTACTTGTTTTCTAAACTTGGGGAAAATACATGTGTTATGGTATGTTGAATACAAAAACTAAGGAATGATACTTTAGATCATGTCACGAATAGGGTACTATAAGCACCATTAATCAACGTATAGATTTAGACCACGAAACAGAAGGGTTAGATCTAATGGGTTTCAGGCAACCCCACTCTTGGCCTACTTCTACCAATGAGTGCTTTTGTGTCTCAGTCGATCTCGACAAAAATGCCTAGGTTTGGTGGCTTCCTATGTCGTGTCACATGTTAATGGCCTTGCAAACCATTAGCGATCTCGATTTCCTTACATTTACAGAAGTACATGTTTCAGTACAATTACATACCATGTTTTCATTCAAGTTTATAAACATTCAATACAAAAACGGCATGAATTCACACCAACATTATTGACGATTTTCCAAAACTCACATGTATTTCAGGAAACAAGTTGGATCTTGGGTGCTGGTGTTATTTTCAAGACGTAAATTTCAAGTTTAGATGTCATCCACTTTTGTTTGTATCATAACTTGAGGGTTTTGGTTGAAACTTAAATGACTTGTGTTGTAATATTTCAAACCTTTGAATGGATGAACATCATTTTGATCATATAGTTTTTTATTATAATCGAATGCAATGAGAACCGATTAAGTCACACGCATACGCTTCCGCAAAAGTCAGGGTGTGACAGTTTGGTATCAGAGCTTCGATTGTAGTGAACTTGGATTCCTTCTCGAGTCTAGACTACAATCATTAGGACTCTCTCACGAAAACATTTTTACAAAAGGTTTTTCATCGCATATACAAAAAGCGCCAAGATCCATGAATCCAAAATTTTTCAAAGGAAAGAACAAACGAGAGTTATATGATACATGTAGCATTTATTTGCTTGTGTATACTAAGTAACGTTATTATATATTAATATATATGCATATATGTGTATGAAATGATTATTGACGAGATACCTTCGACTTCGAATCCTATTATTGTTCTTGACTTACGCAATGAGATTATCGACCTCGCGTACACTGCGGAGCTTATGGTTTATTACCAAATGAGGCCCCGAGCTTGATTCTGTAGAAATTGGATGTTCTTCCCCCTTGAATGCGAAGGTGCCTGACTACGACAGTGATGGCGAGGAGGAGGAGGTAACCTTGGACAGCGACCTTATCGGTGAGACGAGACCCCGACGGCTTTTACGAAGTGAGATTGACGACACTCCCGTCCAATCAAGGAAGATGAAATACTCATCTTGAAGGTGCCCCTCCAACTTCCAGGAATTCCCCTTGTTCCTATTACATCTAAAGCATTGTGCCTATACGCGCGTAGCGATAACAAATGATGGCGCGTGGACCACCATAATGGTCCTTTCCATGTCGGAGGTATAAGGACAGTAGTGTCCCCTCTGTGGTTGATCATCTACTTTGAATGAGGGAAAGTTGGGGTGACCATGCAAGACAATTTATTATTACGGGGGCCCACGTAATAACGACTTGTAGTGCATGGAAATCCTGTTGGACTCTGCGGGTCAAGCTAATGATCACCACCCATCCAAAACTTTCTAAATGTTCACACCTTCATATAGTAGGGCAATACTTAGATAATTTCTATAAGCAGTAAACCTGTCTTCGCCTACTTCGTGTCAGACACTTCTACCCATAATACAACACCGACGCACCCATCAGTACTCACACCCTCATTATCCCGTGGTGCACCCCATCGTTTGGGTAGTGCATTCACACCCTGGAAACCACTTTACAGTTGCTGCAAGGCACAATTCGGTCCCGAGGAAGAAGTCATGTACCCTCACGGCCTTATCTATGCGTTTTCACTATCACTTACCTCTATACGAGGTAGAAATGCACAACCCCCCCCCCCATCTCCTGTGAAGCATACCCATTTATGTAAAACTAAAGACTATGGAAGAGTCAGAGACTTGAGGAATAAAAAAGGAACAATGTGAAGGGAAGGGCTCACCGTATTTTTATAGATCTGGATGACTTGCATCAATCGGAGTAAGGTGACTCCGAGGAGGTTGCTACGCAAGACAACGACATTTATTCCAAACTAAATGTTTAATCTTGTCAATATGTTTCATACAAGAGAATCACATGGAACCACAGCAAAGGAAACGTTGGCCAAGTCTAATCAGAACCTTTACCTACAACAAGAGTTGAGCCTGAAGCTCTGTGGAACCAACAAGTTGCTGAAGCAATCGTCCAATACGAAGCAAACAATAGGCATGAGGAAACCGCTGCGACTAGGAAAGTCAAGGCATTCGTTGTCACGACTAAGATTGGTAATAAAAACCTACCAAGGGGAACTACCAAAGTGTGATAGAGGTGGTTATTATCACACAGGTCCGTGCAGGACTCGTAGGTATGAAATTGGGGCAAGACCGGGCATAGCAAGGAGGCATGTTGGTCTGGTTTGAGACATGTGAATGGAATTTAGGACAGTAATAACAATGGCAAAGACCGAGAAACGCAACAGATGTGGCGACAAAGGACACTATCGGAAGGACTACCCGAAGAAAAGTTCAAGCTCTTGGGAGCATTTTCATGAAGGGAATACGCAAGGCACGCTAGGACCCGAACGTAGTTACGAGTACGTTCCTTATAAACCAACACATTGCATCCGTTCTATTTGATACCGGCGCCGACTTTGGTATTAAGTCTATGGAACTTAAGGATATACTTGGCTTAGGAACAAGTAAGCTAGACTCCCCACATGCTATAGAGTTGGCAAATGGGAAATCGGTCAAAATGGATAAAGTTATTAAGGGTTGTATATCTGGACTTGGGTTACGAAAATTCTCTATCAACCTTCTACCAGTTGGTTTAGTTAGTGTTGATGTGGTAGTCGTCATGGATTGGATATCCAAGAATAAGGCTAAAGTTGTTGTCACGAGAAAATCATTCGCATCCCTCTTGCGAATGATGAGACACTCATCGTGCATGGAGAGAAACGAGACACACCTCTGCGAATCATCAGTTGTATGAAGGCGCAGAAGTGCTTAAGGAAAGGATGTGTTGCATTCCTGGCACACGTTGTAGACAAGAAGGCTGAGGAGCCGAAAACTCGAAGACATTCCCGTAATGAAGGAATTTCCTGATGTTTTCCCCGAAGATTTGCCAGGACTTCCTCTGCAATGACAAGTTGAATTCCATATAGACTTGGTTCTAGGAGCCGCTCCTGTAGCCAAGGCACCATATCGGCTTACACCATCCGAGATGCAAGAATTATCTACGCAACTCCAAGAGTTGTTGGATAAAGGATTCATAAGGCCAAGCTTCTCGCCTTGGGGAGCTCCAGTATTGTTCGTGAAGAAGAAGGATGGAACTTTGCGGATGTGTATCGACTATAGAGAGTTGAACAAGCTCACTGTCAAGAATCGGTACCCACTACCGAGGATCGATGACATATTTGATCAGTTGCAAGGATCGAGCTAGATCGACCTTCGATCGGGATACCATCAGCTAAGGATCCAAGAGGAGAGCGTACCAAAGACTGCATTCAGAACACATTATGGGCATTACGAGTTCCTTGTGATGCCATTCGGACTGACGAACGCTCCAGCGGTATTTATGGATCTGATGATCCGCGTTTGCAAACCATATCTAGATAAATTCGTGATTGTATTTATTGATGATATCCTGATTTACTCACGAACGAGAGAAGAGCACGAGCAACACCTCAGGATCATTTTGGAACTACTGAAGAAAGAGAAACTTTATGCAAAGTTCTCAAAGTGTGAATTATGGATTCGCGAAGTAGAGTTCCTTGGTCACGTTGTGAACGAGAAGGGCATTCATGTAGACACATCCAAGATAGAAGCAATAAAGAATTAGGAAGCCCCCAAAACCCCAACAGAAGTTTGACAATTTTTGGGCTTAGCAGGCTATTACCGGCGATTTATCGAGAATTTCTCCAAGATAGCTCAACCGCTGACTACCCTTACGCAGAAAGACAAGAAGTACGACTGGGGTAATAAGCAGGAAGAAGCCTTCCAACTGCTCAAAAATAAGCTATGCGATGCACCGATACTATCCTTACCCGAAGGCACTGAACACTTCGTGGTATACTGCGACGCTTCGCGTCAAGGTTTGGGTTGCGTGCTCATGCAACGCCAAAAAGTCATCGCTTATGCCTCAAGACAGTTGAAGGTGCATGAAAGGAATTACACCATGCACGACTTGGAGCTAGGCGCGGTGGTATTCGTTTTGGAGATCTGGCGACACTATTTATATGGTACTCCATGTACAATCTTCACAGATCACAAAAGCCTACAACACATATTTGATCAGAAGGAATTAAATATGCATCAACGACGGTGGGTCGAGCTGCTGAACGATTATGACTGTGAGATTAAGTACCATCCTGGAAAGGCAAACGTAGTGGCGGATGCGTTAACTCGAAATGAAAGGGTTAAGACCCTAAGGGTTCGAGCATTGGAAATGAATATTCGGACGAACCTCACCACACGCATTCATGGCGCACAACAAGAAGCCCTTAAGATGGAAAATCGTAGAGCTGAATATCTCCGAGGTATGTAAAAGAATTTGGTGCCAAACAAAGAGGGAACCTTATACTTTATGGGGCGTATTTGGGTTCCGCTCTATGGCGATAGTCGAGAAGTCATCTTTGATGAAGCTCACAAGTCAAGATACTCGATCCACCCAGGATCGGACAAAATATATCAAGACCTGAAAGAATACTACTGGTGGCCAAGGCTTAAGAACGACGTAGCTGTTTACGTTGGAAAATGCGTAACCTGTGCCAAGGTCAAGGCTGAATATCAAAACCGTCCGGTCTACTGCAACAACTAGAGATACCCATGTGGAAGTGGGAACAAATCTCAATGGACTTCGTAACAAAATTACCCAGGACCCCTAGAGGGCATGATATGATATGGGTGATAGTCGATCGGTTAACGAAGTTTGCGCACTTCCTACCAATCCGGGAGAAGGATAGCACTGGAAAGCTTGCTGAGCTGTACCTGAAAGAAATCGTGGCACGTCCTGGAGTGCCTATCTCAATTATTTCAGACAGAGATGGACGTTTTGTCTCAAGGATCTGGCAATCCTTCCAGGAAGCCTTTGGATATCAACTAGTTCTAAGCACGGCCTTCCATCCGCAAACAGACGGCCAGAGCGAGCGAACGAACCATACAAACGCTGGAAGATATGCTTCGCGCATGTGTTATGGACCTAGGCAGCAGTTGGGATACTCACCTACCTTTAGTTGAGTTTTCCTACAATAACAGCTACCATACGAGCATAAAAGCCGCACCGTTCGAAGCTCTATATGGCCGCAAGTGCCGCTCACCAGTATGTTGGGCAGACGCTGGAGACAAACGTATGGTTGGTCCTGAACTTGTTCATGAGACAACCGACAAAATCATGCAGATCCGAGAGCGCATTAAGGCGGCTCGAAATCGACAAAAGAGCTACGTTGATCAAAGACGAAAACCCTTAGAATTCGAGGTGGGAGACAAAGTTTTGTTAAAGGTCTCACCTTGGAAGGGTGTAATAAGATTCGGAAAACGTGGAAAGTTGAACCCACGATACATCGGACCATTCAAGATCTTGGAAAGAATTGGTACCGTGGCATACAAGTTGGAATTACCGGAAGAACTGAACGGAGTACATGATACGTTTCATATGTCCAACCTCAAGAAGAGTCCAACCCAAGAAACAGTGATCATCCCTGTGGATGAAGTGCATATCGACGACACACTCCGATTTACAGAACAACCCGTTGAGGTTACGGACTGGAAAGTCAACAAGACCCGGAGGAGTAGTGTCAAACTTATCAAAGTACGTTGGAACTCTAAGCACGGACCCGAGTACACGTGGGAATGTGAAGACCGTTTTAAAAACAAGTACCCCCACCTGTTCGAGAAAACTCCTGCGAGAGATAACTCAGCCTGAATTTCGGGACGAAATTCTTTTAACGGGGGAGACTGTGACAACTGGCACAAAACCGGTAATTTTCGTATAGTTTAATTATTAGTTAATATCTACAATTATGTGCTTAGATGTCAACATTGTCTGATTTCATGCTATACTTGTGAATTCATGCACATTTTATACTTCAAATATGTCACACCCTGGCTTTTGCGGAAGCGTGGGTTTATTTGGTGTGACTTCTTAATACTATAGCAACAATCATAACAATGCTATATGATAAAAACACAAGATGCGTATCCATTATTATAGTTAGAAAATACCATAACATAATTGTCTTGAATCATCAACCAAAAATAAGTTACAACCATGACTTGTTTAAAAATGAGTTCCCAATGGACTCAACAAAAGACCTTAAATAAACGAGGTTTGGAGACGTGTGACCCGTCCAGGCAAGGGTTACACCTCCCAAACCCTACACCCCTGGATGACATCTTTTATTTAATACGCAGCTTAACGTGCATCACCCGCCAGATCCGATCAATTCCCTGAAATACATGTAGTTTGAAAAATCAACAAAAAGTTGAGCGAGTTCATGTGTATGTGAGTTTGTATAAACCTTTGTAAACGGTGTATGTATAAACCTTTGTACACGGTGTATGTATGAAAGTCCCTGGTATGTAGCAATAAGGAAAAAAAAGAGATCACCAATGGTTTGCAAGGCCATTGATATGTGTGAAGTGATGCTGGAAGACTCAAACCTAGCGCATTTGCACCGGGCTTCCGGCTGTAAGACACAGTCACCACTATGGGCCGCCCCGGCCTCATGGGTGTGGGCTCGCTACACCCACATAGATCTATCACTCATGTCCCTCGGTCCTACGACGAGGATTAATGGCCTTTAGTAGCCGCCTACCCACTCACATGATCTAACGATGTATGAAAGTCCCTCCTTAAGCTAACCATACCATGTATAAAAATATATGTATAATTGTAACATGTATTTCACCCCCGAAGTTATAAAACTGAAAACAGTTAAGAGAAAAGGGGGACATGAACTCACTGTAGTGCGTCTCCTATGCTCGTACTCAAACCTTGTCAGCTATAAAACGACCTACAACGTACTAATGTCTATTAGGCGAACGGGCCGTGCCTTGGCTTAGTATTTACGGGTTTGAGTCACGTTACTATGTTATAATTTCTTGTTAAAATAATAATAATTATTTTAACTTACATTATATTTTTAGGTCTTGAAATAATAGTTAGACAACTATTTCGTATTCATACTTCTCAAGTATTTTATGCGCGTATTTCCTTCCCAAGGATGGGGGTATTTTATACATGTATTTATGTGATAATTCATATTTCTCGTTATCCAAAGTATTATCCATCCAAAATATACTAGTAGCGGTACTATGTTAAGTTATATTATTTTTCTCTAAATAATATAACTAGTTCCCAAATTATGCAAATATTCACATAAGCGTTTTAGTATAATATATATATTCTAAATATATATTTGTCCGCTTTTATTTACGAAAACCAACCTCCGATACTTGTAGTTTGTTACAAAAATTATGGCGAAGTTTATATTCGAAACACAAGTTATAAAATATACTTGTAACACTTGTTTGGAAAAATATTTTCTAAGTGTTGGAATTTTTAGAAAATTTCGCCAGAGTTTCCTTTGTAAACGGAGGTGTCCATGCTTATTAGCATATCATTTTCTTTTCAAAAATTCATTCAATCAATCACAACAAATTATCAAACAACATTACACTAACCAAGTGCAAAAACAATGCACTTTACATAATAACATGAACTTGGTTTTTAGTAAAAACGCATAGTAACTTAGTAGGGTGTTTAGTTACCTTCCAAAGTGTAATTATTTCTTTAAAAACCATTTTCTTACAAAAGTTTAGTGTTTACAACTTGTAAACAATTTTTACAAAAGTGAAACTTTTGAACTCTTCTTGTAAATAAAAGGTTTTTACACTTATTTCATTTCCAAAAATGTGTAAGTGTACGTAAAAAGTCGTAATCTTTTAAAAATCAATTTTTAAACTTGGTTTATTTAGACACGTCTTTTGTAGAACTCGGATCTACATATTCATCACTTACTTTGTTCACTAATATTTCAAGAAAAATAATTTTCTTCCAAGTTCATGCTTAGACTTAGAAGATGATTATTTCATGGTTCACATAATCACCTTCTTAGTCTTGTTAATTCATGCTTCTATACATCATTTAACAATCTCCATATGGTGATTATCATCACACAACCAAGAATCATCTACAACATGTTCACTACAACATCCTACTACAACATTTCATCTTCAAGTAAACTTTTATGTTCAAGTTTCTTATTTAATCCCTTTAGTGTTCTTGTTCTTTAGTATTTTAAACTTACTCATCATACTACAACCTTTAACCATAAAAACAAGATGAACAAGAGTTAAACAGGAACTTACTACTAGCACCAAGGCTAGGGATGATCTCTAGTGAAAAAAGATGAAGAAAATGATGGTGAAAAGCAATGTATGAAGCTCCTTGATGATCTACAAGTTGCAAGCTTCCTTGAATCACCTTCTAGTCTTGTATGAAGCTCAAAAATGGATGAAGATGGTTGAATTATGGTGGTGGTGGTGGTGGCGGTTATGTGTGGCCGAGAGGGAGAGAGAAGAGAGTGAGTGAGAGAGTGTGAAGATATGGAATGATGAATGATCTAAGTGGCCATACATATAAGATGTCTTCTAATATCTTGTTCAATTCAACAAGCAAACAATCCAATATAATATTAAGATTAAATCTAGGAGGCATGGTGAGGATTTTGGGTGGGTCCCTTGGGTGACCGAATTCGGGTATGGGGGGGGGGGGTTAGATGTAAGTTTTTGATGGTAATGGGTAAACACTAGTTAACTTTCAGGTTTAAACTTACATATATTAGTTAGTTGATATTTTAGTGGGTGTTAGGGTGTTCGGGGATCATGACTAGCCAAGAAATAATTAAACGATGTGTTTGGCAAAAGTTTAGTGTTCTGGGTAATGTCCGGTTGTTCGGTTAGATACTGTTCCGTTAAAGTGTTTAATTATCCCGTAAAGTGTCTTATATATATATTTTTGTAACACAATTAATTCCCAGCACTTAGGAAAGCATACAGGACCATCCTGCCATATTTTTGACATCTTACTAGCATGTTAAATGCTGAATTTTTGCTGAAAATGCAGAATTCTGCACTTAAAGTGTGTTTTAGGCACTTCCCGGCACTTTAACTATCACCTAGTGACGCAGTTTTATGGTCCTCACTTCCCTACACTCCATACTAGTGTAGTACCTTGTCCCTGGCCCATACTGGCCCTCAAAATACTATCTGTCTATGTGCTGGCATTGTCAGCATGTTTCTGAATTATCCATTCAGCGTGCTAACTGTGCTTTGTGCATCAAGTATGTCACCAATGTTTGTATGTAATAAATGGAGTGATGGTATGAAATGTGATGCATATGTATGTATGATACAAAAGTCATAAAGCAGTTCAAGTTGTCAGTTGTAATCAAGCACAGTCATTAAGCACATAATTAAAATTAATTAATTGTATGGATACTTGTAATTGTGAGGGTTGTCACATTCTCCCCCCGTTAAGAAAATTTCGTCCCGAAATTTTAGGTTCTGCTTCTAGTTGCAAGGGTCTTGGGGAATAAATGTGGGTACTTGGCCTTCATATGATCCTCACATTCCCATGTGAATTCTTGGCCATGCCGTGCATTCCAATGAACCTTGACGAGCTTGACACTACTCCAGCGTGTTTTGTTAACCTTCCAATCCGTAACCTCAACCGTTCTTCAATAAAGTGGAGTGTGTCGTCAACATGAATTTTGTCGGTAGGAATGAACATGGTTTCCTGAGTTGGACTCTTTTTCAGGTTTGATACATGAAATGTATCATGAACGCCATTTAGTTCAGCAGGTAAATCCAACTTGTAGGCTACAAGACCAATCCGTTCCAGGATTCTGAATGGACCAGTGTATCTTGGATTCAACTTCCCGCGCTTCCCAAAGCATGCCACACCCTTCCAGGGTGAAACCTTTAGTAATATCATATCTCCCACCTCAAATTTCAGAGGTTTTCTTCTGCGGTCCGCATAACACTTTTGTCGATCTCGAGCCGCTTTGATGCGTTCTCGGATCTGGAAAATCTTTTCTGTTGTTTCCTGGACCAATTCCGGACCAACTAGTTGTCTGTCCCCCATGTCTGTCCAGCATAATAGTGATCGACACGTACGCCCATAGAGAGCTTCGAACGGTGCGGCTTGAATGCTTGCATGATAACTGTTATTATATGAAAATTCGACCAATGGTAGGTGAGTGTCCCAACTTCCACCTAAATCCATTACGCAAGCTCGCAACATGTCTTCCAACGTTTGAATCATCCGTTCGCTCTGTCCGTCTGTCTGCGGATGAAAAGCAGTGCTCAGATTCAACTGAGAACCAAAAGCTTCTTGAAAGGATTGTCAAATCCTTGATACGAATCTCCCATATCTATCAGAGATAATTGAAAGAGGCACTCCATGACGTGCAACAATATCTCTCAGGTATATCTCAGCAAGTTTGCTCGTGTTGTCTTTTTCCTTGATCGGCAAAAAGTGTTTTGATTTCGTTAAGCGGTCTACAATTACCCAGATCGTATCATGACCTCTGGGCATCCTTGGCAATTTTGTTATAAAATCCATGGAAATTTGTTCCCACTTCCACTGAGGTATTTCGGGTTGTTGCAAGAGGCCTGAAGGCTTTTGGTATTCGGCCTTAACCTTGGCGCAAGTCAAACATTTGCTGACATATACTGCAACGTCGCCCTTCATTCTCGGCCACCAATAAAAATCCTTTAGATCTTGGTACATTTTATCCGATCCTGGGTGGATCGAGTACCGTGACTTGTGAGCATCATCAAAAATAACGTCTCTCAGACCACCAAAGAAAGGAACCCAAATTCTTCCCAAGAAACACAATGTTCCATCCTCCTTTGGTACCAGTTGCTTCTCCATTCCCCGGAGATACTCATTCTCAAGTTTTCCCTTTTAAGAGCTTCCCTTTGCGCAGCACGAATGCACAATGTGAGGTCTGTTTGAATGATCTTTTCCAAAGCCCTAACCCTTATGGGCTTAATCCTTTCCTTCCGACTTAAAGCATCGGCGACTACATTCGCCTTCCCCGGGTGATACTTGATCTCACAATCGTAGTCGTTCAACAATTCAACCCAGCGTCTCTATCTCATGTTAAGATCTTTTTGATCAAAAATGTGCTGCAGGCTTTTGTGATCAGTAAATATTGTGCATCGTGTGCCATACAAGTAATGTCGCCAGATTTTCAAAGCGAATACCACTGCGCCTAATTCCAAATCATGTGTGGTATAATTCTTCTCGTGGACCTTCAGCTGACGTGAGGCATATGCTATAACCTTCTGTCGTTGCATTAATACACATCCCAACCCATGACGCGAGGCATCACAATATACCACGAAGTCGTCCGTGCCTTCGGGTAGGGATAAGATTGGTGCGCCGCAAAGCTTGTTTTTCAATAACTGAAATGCCTCTTCTTATTTGTCTCCCCAATCAAACTTCTTGTCTTTCTGCGTGAGAGAGGTCAAAGGTTGAGCGATTTTCGAGAAATCCTCAATGAATCTCCGATAATACCTAGCCAAACCCAAGAATTGTCGAATCTCAGTTGGCGTTTTTGGAGTCTCCCAATTCTTGATCGCCTCGATCTTTGTGGGATCCACATGAATTCCATTCCCATTAACCACATGACCAAAGAACTTGTCACACCCCGACCACGTAAAACAACAAAACGTGGCGGAAACGTCGGGGAGTGTTGTAACAGAATCATTGTTTCATAACACATGGAAATTGAAATATTGTTTTATTGAATAAAAGAGTTAAAATGTCTTGACAATCAAAGAAATATAACATAAATAACTAGTCTTGCATCTTTTATTGTCACTAAGGCCCAAGTCCGCCTAATTGTATCTTGATAATTCCTATGCATCATATCCTGAAACACATGTGAAAATAGGTACGTCAGCATAAAAATGCCAGTGAGATACATAGGTTTTGTGAAAATAGAATTCATGACTTATGTTTAAGAAAATGTTTAGTCATGAACCTTGTAATTTGCTTTGTCTTGTAAATCATTTGAAAAGTGATAAAATCAGATGATATGTATAAATAAGAGAATAAAGTATGGTTAAATAAATAACCAAGTAAAATGAGTTTGTGTAAGATAAGTTGTTTTGTAAAACAATGTCTTGTGAAAAGTATGTTATTTTGTATAAAATATTATATGTCTTAAATTGAAATGAAGTACAAGCACTTATATATAGGAAGTACCAGTGGCGTATCCACCATGCTTGTATCATATTACACACGCCTCGTTACTTAAATCACTTACTCAAACCAAACCACCAACATGTAATGTTTAACAATTGTAGAAATGTTTATGTATAATCAAATGTCAAAATGTTTATGTGAAACCATGTCTAATGTCTATGTCTAATGTAAATCACGAATTGTGTATATCAATGTCAAAATGTTTATGTATGGTAAGTGAAATATATCAACCAAACCATATGTAAAATGCACAAAAACAAGGTATTGAAGTAAAACATGGTTTAAATCAAAGTTATGTTTTGTGTAATAAATGCATGCTATACTGATATAAACATCTATACGGTATTGTGAAAATTCATACATCCAAGCCTTGCGACAGTCGGATAACCCTGAGTCAAGGTTATCAAAAAAAATGTATTCAGATTCGGTCATTCCTTCCAATCCAAACAAACCCGGGATTTCAGGAATGGGAGTTGTCAAGTCCTATGGTACCACTACCTACTACCGAGCGGCATGATCGGTGTTAATGAATGTACATTGTCCCATTTAAACAAACCAAATGCCATACCAAAATGTAAGCATATGATGAATAATAAATGTACTAAGTATGCACACAATGGACATACATAGCATAGAATGTAATGTAAAATAATGTACTAAGTACGCACACAATGGGCATACATAGCATAAAATGTAATGTAAAATAATAAGTACGCACACAATGGGCATACATAGCATAAAATGTAATGTAAAATAATGTACTAAGTACGCACATAATGGGCATACATAGCATAAAATGTAATGTAAAACAATGTACTAAGTACGCACACAATGGGCATACATAGCATAAAATGTAATGTAAAACAATGTACTAAGTATGCACACAATGGGCATACATAGCATAAAACACAATGAAATCATGTACTATAAATGTACTAATGAACATAGCAAGTATATGATATGAAAACAGGAAAGCATGAAAGTAACAAGTAGGCACATGTGTTCCACCCCAAAATGTTTGGAAAACAGTAAAAGAGGGGTCTATGTACTCACTTGAGATTGCTTAGTAGTCCTTGAGTAACAACCAAACAATGCTAGAGATCACGGAAACCAAACGGCACCTAATATAGGTAACTATGTTAATATACCGGACCTATAATCGGAGGATTGGATAGAATGAGGGTTCGTAAACTAAATGAGTATGGGAACTCATGTAATATAGTTTAACAAATCCCACATACTAAAATGAAACATAACCTAAGTGCTTACGACCCATTATGACCCGTTTAGGTAGCTTATGCTACTTTAACGCGTCGTTCGCGTAAAACGCGTTCGGACTACCTAACTAGTCCTATGACAAGTAAAATATGCCTTAACATGTCTAATATTGTTGCCCAATCAGTTTAGATGTCAAAAGTTATGTTACATATGCTTAAAATGAACTTTGGCGTAAAAAGGGCATTTTGGTAATTTACCTAAGGCATATAAACTACCTATCATACAACTACTTAAACGAAGCGACCATAAGGTATAACCTCGGAAGGTTATTCCCTATATACTATGGTCACCTAATGTGTTTGGTCAGATCCTAATGATCGACCAAACGGGTCGGGTTCGAAAGTATAAGCGATTGTTTAGATCGCTTACCTTACGACCCTATATAAGCACTAAACTAAAAGTGACGAGCTAAACTAAAAGTGACGAGCTAAGCATGTTAAAACATGCTTAACTAAGTTTAGAAAACAGGTTTGGTATCAAAACAAACGGTTTTGATACCCAAAAGTAGTTTGGTTACAAAATACGCAAGAATACACATTTTGGCCGAAACCACGACTCGTCACAGAGCCTAGATAACGTGGTAATCAGTAGGTATAGTCACTAGGGACTATAACCATCGTGATTACGCTCACGTTATGAAGTTCAAATGAACTTCTCATTGACCATAAACTGGTCAATGCAGAAAGTCAAACAAAGTTTGACTTTTAACGCTAAAAGAATAAAAAGAACGAAGGAACACTTACAAAGGGTCCCTGAAAGCTAATCTTGATCAAATAGCTCAGGTATGAAGCAATGGCTTCAACTTAGAGCTTTTAGATCAGATTCTTGTGGGTTTTTGCAAGTGATCTTGGTGGGTATTTATAGGAAATGGTCCACCGTTAGGATCGTTTATTGAATATCGTGCTTTAATCTCATCCGTACACTTGTTGCAAACTTGTGGTAATTCAAAATGGCCCCCAACATCAGGGATTGACATGTGGCATTGGCCTTTGGAGTGCATAAGAGCTGTTAACAGCTGTTAAAATGGCTTTTGCTGATCTGAAGGGGCCTCGTGTGACGCCAAGGGGGCTAGGTGTCACGCTAAGGTCCTTCTGATCAGCAACAGTTTCCAAAGTTTCCATTTCAGTCCCCGTTGTGTATTAAGGCCATTTCCGACAAGTTTAAGGCTTGTTAAGCCAACATTAAGGCCCTAAAATGATGCCTAAACATTGTGGACATGAAAAATGCTAAAAAATATGCCGGATGTTGGTTCGTTTAGTCGTACGACAGCGATGTTCGGTTAATTACGACGGAATGCGCATAAGCGCGAAAAACGATCCAAATTGCGTGACGATCGGATTTTTCTTATGCCAAACACTAAAATAAAATATTTTAGTGCTTACATAAATTTTTGGATGTCCGGATGTATTCAGAACGTAAGTTATGCGCGAAAGTGCAAACTTGTGCACTTTTTGACGCTTTTAGTCCCTGAATGACCCAAAAGTTTATTTTAGCACACCGAACCTCAAAAAGCCTATTTCTAAGATATGTAAAGGATATTTATGGTATGTTTAACTTATGGTCATGTTTTGGAATGTCTGTTACAGTTCAAATTGGCATACTTTCGCAGTTTGTCAACTTTAGTCCCTGTAAGCGATTTAACTCGATTTTTGCCATACCAAAGCCTTCAAAACTTATTTCTAAGTTATGTAAAGGTTATTTAAGGTATGTTAAGCCTATTTCACTATTCCAGAGCTTTCGTTGCATTAAACTGGTTATATTTACGCATCAGTGCGCGTATAACCTTCCAGAAAGCGATTTAGAGCCCGAAATCGAACAAGAATTGATATGTGCAAATGATACACATATTTGTACAAATCCCAAGTATGAAATACAATATTTCATTGGTTTGGTATTTGTTTGATGGTCGCAGTGACCCAGGTGTCACAGTCTCCCCTACTTTAGGAAATTTCGTCCCGAAATTTATTCAGAGGAAACTTGTGAGAGTTTAAAACATGAAGTTGAAAAGATCGAACAACATTGGTTAGGGTTCTAAACTTCTAGTAACTTTAATAACATCATGCTTGCAATGTAAGAGGGATACTTATATACAAGTATATGAAGCGTCATTGGTACGTCCACCATACCTCCTGTACATTGTTCACATTTCGTTATTGTTGCCACTATCGGTTCTTACACATAATAAATCTTACTGTGGTTTCCGTGCAGTGAATTTCATAATTATGTACGCGTCCATAATTAGATAATTCCTTGCATAGTTCACACAGTCTATTTTATAATGTGTAGGGGAAAACCAAATGAACAAACCTGTGATGAGTGTGACTAGACCACTATAGGGTCCCTTTTATTAAATCAGCAATAAATGATTTTAATAGACAACCAAGGAGTCTTTTCAGCTTATATCATCACATGTCATTCTTAACCAGATTTTTGAATCAATCTTTTTTACTAGACCCCTAAAAGAGTCTCTTATGAATCATGGAGTGGTACTATATAATCCAAGGGTCTTAACTATTACATAGAAGCCCATTAAGGATTTAAGGTAGTACCTTTTTGAATATCCTACTACGAATCCCTCATATGAAGATATGAAAGATTCTACGAGGATTTGGATAACGAATACCCAGAGTATACAAAAACACAAAATGCATAAAAGAAAACACAAGGTGCATAAATACATAGTCATATAACCACAAAGATTGTTTATCTAGATCTTTAATTTGTTAATTTGTTTTGCTAACAGAGCACATGTATTTAAAGCACACTAGGAATCCATCTCGTGGATTTCATTTGGTACTTTAAACATTATCAAGAATCTAACTATAAAGATAGAAAGATTTTTAAAAGAAAAATTCGATTTCGATTATAAGGAACCGAAATGTTCGAATTTAGGTACATAAGGAATCCAATTAAGGACTCTGATTTGTATGATAATCATCCACAAAGGTCTAATTATGGAGATAAAAAGATCCCATAAGGATTTTAGAAGTTGAAGATGTTTTGAAACCTTGCACTTGATGTGCTTAGGTCAAAACATGAAGTAAAATGCTTATGAAGTTTAGATGCCAGATATGCCAAGGCGACATATGAAACGGAATTTGAAAGTTAAGTCAATGTATGAAGAAAATATTTTTGAAAACTATGCATGGGGTTCTTAAAAAAATGTGTTCAATGTTTTTGAAACTTTATATATAATACTTTTGAAATCATAAAGTAGGTGTATTAGGTGGGTATATTTATAAAAATGTTTTAAAATCATGCGAGATGAATTTTGAAATTATGTATAAGGTTTTTGAAAAAAACATGAATGATGCTTTTCGAAATCATGCACTTGATAAGAAAATGTACTGTGTTAATATTGTTTTCAGACTATATGAAACATTTTGAAATTATGAAGGTTGTTTTGGAAAACATAGCCAATGTTTTTGAAATAACATAGACAATGCATTTGAAAAAAAATGTTTTCAAACTATATGAAATGTTTTGAGATCATGAAGATTGTTTTTGAAATACTCTTACTATGTATGTTGAAAAATCGAAATGTAATGGGTATGAGATTTGAAAATACCCTTAGTTATCTAACCAAGGATTCAAAGGCACAGATGTGCAGAAGCATGATTACTCATAATGTCACTTTATTTTCTGTACTTCGTATCTTAGAATGAAACGAGTACTTAAAATTTTCTATGGGAATCATGAGTAAACACAAGAATGAGAAATATTCGCAAGAGTAGTTTGTAAGGAACATAGTTCCTTAATGTAGGTATTATAGGGAAATGCCATACACACATGTAACTACACTTGTATATCAGAATTTGTGATCAACGATTTATTTATAAACAAAACAGATTGTTTCACATTACAAGAAAATAGAAGAAACAAAAGCATAAGACAACAACATCTTCTAATCAGCCAACTGCTCATCCGTGGGTTGGATTTGCCTTAGCAAGCTTCGGGCATTTATTCACGAAATGACCCATGTTGCCACAGTTGTAGCACGATCCAGGCGGGAAGCGAGCTTGAGCAGGATTGGCTTGTGGTTGATTTGGACCACCCTGGTTCGGGTTACATCGACAAGCACTTACCAGGTGACCAATTTGCCCATATGATACACACAGACGACATTGTAAGTGAGCTTGGTGATGCCCATTACATTTGTCGCATATTGGTGTCGTTCCCTTGTATTGCTTCTTAGCAGGTGGTGTTGCCACCCGGATGGGTCCTGCTTGATTTGGTACAGCTGCAGTTGAGCAAACCCTTGCTGTATGACCTTTAAGTCCACAAGTTTGGCATTTGCGGCACTTCACACTAGCGTGATGATGAAGGCTTCATTGGTTGCACAAGGGTGCAGTTCCGTTGTATGGCTTCCTAGCAGGGGGTTGAGCTGGTTAGTTGGGGACGGCTTGACCATTGTGAGCGACCATGGCGAAGTTCTGAGAAGCCTTTCGCTTCTTTGACTTCTTAGGGGATCGTTCATCCATGGTCTTTGATTCCTCGATTGGTTTCTTGGCTGGTGGTGCTGGCTTGACTTCTGCTTCCTTTGGTGGCTCTTGAGTGGCTTCATTATTGAGACGAGACATGGCAATGCCTAATTCAACAGTCTTCAGGATTACTTCGCCTATTCGTTGGGCAAATTTGGATGTTCGCTCGGACATTTGACCGTTGCTGAGAGGAAGAGACATTCTAGAAGGAAATGAAAGACATAGGAAGAAACAGGTGAAAGGTTATCGGATAATCAAAACAGAATGACAACGCATGGAAATTGCGATCATTTGTTTGTTACCTAAGGCAAACAAATGAGACGGTGACTAATCAAAGTAAACGGGTCATATTAATGTATCGCGAAGACATGCTTTAGCCTATATGTGGACACTCACCCCAAGAGTTCCCAGGTAAGAGTGACTGGTCCGATTATGTGGATTTGTACGAACACTCTAGCCTTAGACAGAAAACTCAGAGTACAGGCATCCACTCTTCCAGATTGCACGTGTTCACACTATAAGACCCAAACTTTGACGAGGTTTTGAAAATTCAAAGGGGATCAAAACCTTACAACAGAGGGTTCAAAACCTAGTAATCAATCATCCTAGAACAGATGATTAGTTTTCAAAGCGGTTTTGAAATTTGTGTTCTTGTTGTGGTCGTCGCCTAAGGATAGGTGACGGTATTGTTTTATGACTAAACGCAAGTAAACTCGTGTTAGGGTCCTAGGAAGGTTATAAACTAGGTCAAAGCATTACTAATAACCTAATTCCCTATAACCATGAGCTCTGATAACAACTTTTCTGTCACACCCCGACCACGTAAAACAACAAAACGTGGCGGAAACGTCGGGGAGTGTTGTAACAGACTCATTGTTTCATAACACATGGAAATTGAAATATTGTTTTATTGAATAAAAGAGTTAAAATGTCTTGACAATCAAAGAAATATAATATAAATAACTAGTCTTGCATCTTTTATTGTCACTAATGCCCAAGTCCGCCTAAGTGTATCTTGATAATTCCTATGCATCATATCCTGAAACACATGTGAAAATAGGTACGTCAGCATAAAAATGCCTGTGAGATACATAGGTTTTGTGAAAATAGAATTCATGACTTATGTTTAAGAAAATGTTTAGTCATGAACCTTGTAATTTGCTTTGTCTAGTAAATCATTTGAAAAGTGATAAAATCAGATGATATGTATAAATAAGAGAATAATGTATGGTTAAATAAATAACCAAGTAAAATGAGTTTGTGTAAGATAAGTTGTTTTGTAAAACAATGTCTTGTGAAAAGTATGTTATTTTGTATAAAATATTATATGTCTTAAATTGAAATGATTCGAATAACGCTACGACATGTAATACCATACAAGCACTTATATATAGGAAGTACCAGCGGCGTATCCACCATGCTTGTATCATATTACACACGCCTCGTTACTTAAATCACTTACTCAAACCAAACCACCAAGATGTAATGTTTAACAATTGTAGAAATGTTTATGTATAATCAAATGTCAAAATGTTTATGTGAAACCATGTCTATGTCTAATGTAAATCACGAATTGTGTATATCAATGTCAAAATGTTTATGTATGGTAAGTGAAATATATCAACCAAACCATATGTAAAATGCACAAAAACAAGGTATTGAAGTAAAACATGGTTTAAATCAAAGTTATGTTTTGTGTAATAAATGCATGCTGTACTGATATAAACATCTATGCGGTATTGTGAAAATTCATACATCCAAGCCTTGCGACAGTCGGATAACCCTGAGTCAAGGTTATCAAAAAAAATGTATTCGGATTCGGTCATTCCTTCCAATCCAAACAAACCCGGGATTTCAGGAATGGGAGTTGTCAAGTCCTATGGTACCACTACCTACTACCGAGCGGCATGATCGATGTTAATGAATGTACATTGTCCCATTTAAACAAACCAAATGTCATACCAAAATGTAAGCATGTGATGAATAATAAATGTACTAAGTATGCACACAATGGACATACATAGCATATAATGTAATGTAAAATAATGTACTAAGTACGCACACAATGGGCATACATAGCATAAAATGTAATGTAAAACAATAAGTATGCACACAATGGGCATACATAGCATAAAATGTAATGTAAAATAATGTACTAAGTACGCACGCAATGGGCATACATAACATAAAATGTAATGTAAAACAATGTACTAAGTACGCACACAATGGGCATACATAGCATAAAATGCAATGTAAAACAATGTACTAAGTATGCACACAATGGGCATACATAGCATAAAACACAATGAAATCATGTACTATAAATGTACTAATGAACATAGCAAGTATATGATGTGAAAACAGGAAAGCATGAAAGTAACAAGTAGGCACATGTGTTCCACCCCAAAATGTTTGGAAAACAGTAAAAGAGGGGTCTATGTACTCACTTGAGATTGCTTAGTAGTCCTTGAGTAACAACCAAACAATGCTAGAGATCACGGAAACCAAACGGCACCTAATATAGGTAACTATGTTAATATACCGGAGCTATAATCGGAGGATTGGATAGAATGAGGGTTCGTAAACCAAATAAGTATGGGAACTCATGTAATATGGTTTAACAAAGCCCACATACTAAAATGAAACCTAACCTAAGTGCTTACGACTAAAATGAAACCAAACCTAAGTGCTTACGACCCATTATGACCCGTTTAGGTAGCTTATGCTACTTTAACGCGTCTTTCGCGTAAAACGCGTTTGGATTGCCTAACTAGTCATATGACAAGTAAAATATGCCTTAACATGTCTAATATTGTTGCCCAATCAGTTTAGATGTCAAAAGTTATGTTACATATGCTTAAAATGAATTTTGGCATAAAAACGGCATTTTGGTAATTTACCTAAGGCATATAAACTACCTATCATACAACTACTTAAACGAAGCGACCATAAGGTATAACCTCGGAAGGTTATTCCCTATATACTATGGTCACCTAATGTGTTTGGTCGGATCCTAATGATCGACCAAACGGGTCGGGTTCGAAAGTATAAGCGATTGTTTAGATCGCTTACCTTACGACCCTATATAAGCACTAAACTAAAAGTGACGAGCTAAGCATGTTAAAACATGCTTAAATAAGTTTAGAAAACAGGTTTGGTATCAAAACAAACGGTTTTGATACCCAAAAGTAGTTTGGTTACAAAATATGCAAGAATACGCATTTTGGCCGAAACCACGACTCGTCACTGAGCCTAGATAACGTGGTAATCAGTAAGTATAGTCACTAGGGACTATAACCATCGTGATTACGCTCACGTTATGAAGTTCGAACGAACTTCTCATTGACCATAAACTGGTCAATGCAGAAAGTCAAACAAAGTTTGACTTTTAACGCTAAAAGAATAAAAAGAACGAAGGAACACTTACAAAGGGTCCCCGAAAGCTAATCTTGATCAAATAGCTCAGGTATGAAGCAATGGCTTCAACTTAGAGCTTTTAGATCAGATTCTTGTGGGTTTTTGCAAGTGATCTTGGTGGGTATTTATAGGAAATGGTCCACCGTTAGGATCGTTTATCGAATATCGTGCTTTAATCTCATCCGTACACTTGTTGCAAACTTGTGGTAACTCAAAATAGCCCCCAACATCAGGGATTGACATGTGGCATTGGCCTTTGGAGTGCATAAGAGCTGTTAACAGCTATTAAAATGGCTTTTTCTGATCTGAAGGGGCCTCGCATGACGCCAAGGGGGCTAGGTGTCACGCTAAGGTCCTTCTGATCAGCAACAGTTTCCAAAGTTTCCATTTCAGTCCCCGTTGTGTATTAAGGCCATTTTCGACATGTTTAAGGCTCGTTAAGCCAACGTTAAGGACCTAAAATGATGCCTAAACATTGTGGACATGAAACATGCTCAAAAATATGCCGGATGTTGGTTCGTTTAGTCGTACGACCGCGATGTTCGGTTAATTACAACGGAATGCGCATAAGCGCGAAAAACGATCCAAATTGCGTGACGAATGGATTTTTCTTATGCCAAACACTAAAATAAAATATTTTAGTGCTTAAATAAATTTTTGGATGTCCGGATGTATTCAGAACGTAAGTTATGCGCGAAAGTGCAAACTTGTGCACTTTTTGACGCTTTTAGTCCCTGAATGACCCAAAAGTTTATTTTAGCACACCGAACCTCTCAAAGCCTATTTCTAAGCTATGTAAAGGATATTTATGGTATGTTTAACTTATGGTCATGTTCTGGAATGTCTGTTACAGTTCAAATTGGCATACTTTCGCAGTTTGTCAACTTTAGTCCCTGTAAGCGATTTAACTCGATTTTTGCCATACCAAAGCCTTTAAAACTTATTTCTAAGTTATGTAAAGGTTATTTAAGTTATGTTAATCCTGTTTCACTATTCCGGAGCGTTCTTTGCGTTAAACTGGTTATATTTACGCATCAGTGCGCGTATAACCTTCCAGAAAGCGATTTAGAGCCCGAAATCGAACAAGAATTGATATGTGCAAATGATACACATATTTGTACAAATCACAAGTATGAAATACAATATTTCATTGGTTTGGTATTTGTTTGATGGTCGCAGTGACCCAGGTGTCACAGAACTGAACTTCCCGTAACCAGAAGTCGCACTTCGAGAACTTCACGTATAAGTTCTCCTTCTTAAGCAGCTCTAAGATGGCTCTTAGATGATGCTCATGTTCTTATTTTGTTTTTGAGTAGATCAGGATGTCGTCAATGAACATGATCACAAACTTATCAAGGTAGGGCTTGCAGACTCTGTTCATTAAATCCATGAATACCGCTGGTGCGTTTGTCAATCCGAACGGCATAACCAGGAACTCGTAATGCCCATATCGAGTCCTAAAGGCCGTCTTTGGAATACTCTCCTCTTGAATCCTCAACTGGTGATAACCCGATCGAAGGTCGATCTTTGAGTAGAAACTTGAACCTTGTAACTGATCGAACAGGTCGTCAATCCTCGGCAAAGGATATCTGTTATTAATTGTCAACTTGTTCAGCTCCCAGTAGTCAATACACATGCAGAAACTACCATCGTTCTTCTTGACAAACTAAACTGGAGCTCCCCAAGGCGAGAAGCTTGGCCTGATGAATCCCTTGTCTAACAACTCTTGAAGTTGCGTTGACAACTCCTGCATTTCCGAAGGTGCAAGTCTATAAGGTGCCTTAGCCACAGGTGCGGCGCCTGGAACTAAGTCAATATGAAACTCGACTTGTCTTTGTGGCGGTAATCCTGGCAAGTCTTCTGGAAAGACTTCAGGATACTACTTAACGACTGGAATATCTTCTAGTGTCGGCTCAGCGGCTTCCTAATCCACGATGTGTGCCAAGAAGGCAATACATCCCTTCTTCAAACATTTTCTAGCTTTCAAACAACAAATGATCCTCAAAGGTGTATCGCGCTTCTCCCCGTGTACTATAATCGTTTCTCCGTCTGCCATTGGGATACGAATGGTCTTCTCGTGGCATACAATTTCGGCTCTGTTGCTTGACAACCAATCTAACCCTACTACCACGTCGAAGCTTCCCAACTCGACTGGCAGTAAATCTAGTGTAAACTCGTGCTCTCCCAATTCGATCACGCATCCTCTGATAACTTCATTTGTTTCTACAAGCTTTCCGTTAGCCAGTTCGATTGAGTATGGAATGTCTAACTTACTAGCAGTTAACCCAAACATTTTCTTAAATTCTAACGATACAAAGCTATAGTCTGCACCAGTTTCAAATAGAACAGATGCAAAGCGTTGATTTATAGGGAACGTACCAGTGACAACATTCGGGTCCTGGCGTGCTTCCCTTGCTCCAATGTTGAATACTCTTCCACGAGCTTGATTGAGTTTTGGGCATTCACGCTTGAAGTGCCCGACGTCTCCGCAGTTAAAATATCCCGGTCCTCGACTGTTACCATCTTCGTTACCGCCTTGATTGTTGTTTTGATTACGGTTACCATTTCCTGCTTGATTCCCGAAGTTACCGCGATTACCATTTCCGCCATTCGGTTCCCATTCCCGTTACCTCCACGGTTATTGTTACCAAATCCTATTTGGCCACCACGGCCAGTACCAACCCAACAAGTCTGCACTGGCCAGCATGATGAAACTGGCATAATTCGCACTTGGGCAGAGTGTCCATGTATCCTTTCCCTTTGGCTTCAGCACCACGCTTATTTTCAGCTGGTCGGTTCACACCCCTCCTCTTGTTGGCACTGCCGGTACTCGTTTTAATGTTGGATAATTTCCTCCTGAGTTTCTTTCTTTTTTGGCTCAGAAATGGAAAACTTCCAATCTGATGGCTTCTTCCGTAAGTGCCACGCTGAGATCAATGGCTTCAGTAATCGTTGGAGGCTTGGATGTCGTCACCATGCTCATGATCTGTGGGGCCAACCCCCAGATGAAACGCTCAATGCGTTTAAATTCAGGATCAACCATATATGGCACAACACGTGACAAGTCGTGAAACCTTTGGACATATTCAGCAATTTTTGGACCATCCATTTTTAGGTTCCAAAATTCCGTCTCCAGCTTTTGTATCTCTGCACGTGAATAATACTTCTTCCTCATGAGCTCCTTCAGCTCAGCCCATGTTAGTGCATACGCCGCCGCCTCTCCTAAGGTTTGAACTTGTAAGTTCCACCATGATAAAGCACCATCAAGAAAGAGTCCTGAGACGTAAGTAACTTGGTTTTCAGGAGCACACTTGCTCATCCTTATTACAGAATCCGTCTTTTCGGTCCATCTGACAAAGGCAACAGCACCTCCTGTGCCATCGTAGTTCAGGGGCTTACAATCCAGGGATTGTTTGTAAGTACAGCCTGTACAGGCAATAGCATTTACAGGAAGTATTAGCGGATATGCAAGGAATATCCGAATGTAATGTAGTGTGTCTCAATCGACTTGAATATTACCATTGGGTGGATTGTTGTTGTTGTTTGAGTTATTCCTGCTTGCTTCGGCACGCGAGGCCTCATAATCAGCTATTGCTTTTGAAATACGTTCCTGTAATTCTGCCTCAGTAGTAGGCAAGCGTGTGTCTCGTCACGGAGGCATCTTCTAAAAGAAGATCATATCGATCAGGTCATAGTAAGTATGGTAAGTAAGTAATATGCGTATATAATAACATCCATCAACCTCATAACACATAACATCCCATGTTATAATATAAAACAAATAATTCAACAATGCATGTAGTGAGAGCGTTGCCATTGAGCTTTCATTTAATCATGACCACAATAAAGTTTTACATGTTTCACAGTACATCATACATCAAAATAAGATCATAGGGTAACATCACCCCAAAATACAAGTCAGCCTACACAAAACATATACAAAAATGTGGTCTTCCAAAAGTCTTCATATGTTGGCCCAATTGCGATTCTCTCACCAAAATGATCTACCTGCACCAAACCAAAAATATAGCTACGCTGATGGCGGAGGAGGAGGAGGAAAAGAGAAAAGCAAACGGTGCATAAGCACCCAATCCTCTTCAAGTACGTGGACAACTCGCAGCAGATAGGCAATCTGCTGCTCCGATGTAAGGAAGTGGACATCAGAGTCCGGGGGTAGTGGAAGAGGAGCTGGTGGCGTAGCAAAAGGAGACTGACAATGGCATGGGGGAGGACGTGGAATCCTCTCCAACTCATGAACTCTCCAGCTCAGTGCCTCCTGCTGTAACTGTAGGGAGATGAGTATATCGTCCGTCGTGTACCCCACATGAAAAGGGTGATAAGGGTCTGTCAGAGGCATGACGTGGGGCGAGGACCACATGAATGGCTCGCTCCCGGGTGCTGTAGAGAAAGTAGTGCGTGCAGCTGGTGCATAAGGGGGTATAAAAGGTGATGTAGTACGAGGAAACGGAGACATGAATGGTATAGCTGATGACACCGGCGGGACAACAGCAGGCTGCTGTCTCGACGAACCCTCCCCAGGACAAGGTGGAGGAATGTCCTGGAGAAAAGTGATAGGAAGGTCAGTGCGATGGACATCAGAGATGTGTGGGTGGAACAATGGAACATCAACAGGTGCGGAAACAGGTGCCACAGGAGGAGTGACTGGTAGCATAAACGGAGGGTAGTCATCATCATCCTCGATCCACCCATTACGGGTGTCAGCATAACGAGGATTGATGTGAGTGGCAAAAGGTGCATGGTCAGCATACACAGGGGCCGAATCAGGTAATATCGGTGCAATAACGGGAATATCAACAATGAGTGGTGCAATGGCTGGTGCATCCACAACAGGCGGTGCAACGACTAGAGCATCATCAAGAACATGGTCGTGTACAGGTACAGGGTCATGAGCAACAACAGGCTCTGGTGCCATGACAGGCTCAGGGTCAGCAAAGGCCATATCGAAGTCAGCAGGTACATCAAGAAGCTGATCAACAGGAACCACTGGTGCCTCCAAGGGCTGGTCATCAGGAATAAACTCGATCTCGTAATCGGGATCAAAATCAGGAGGAAAAATTGGATCAAACTCGTCCTCGAGCTCAGAATCAAACTCAAACTCATGGGGTGAACCAGGTACAGCTGACATAGCTGTATTGGAGTCCGAGTCAGTAGGGTATCGACGCAATCCGACGGCGTGCAAAGTGGAAGATGATACTGACTCAAAAGAATCAGTATCGGGCTGATCAGATAGAATCTCCTCAGCGGGAGCCTCAACAGGTGGTAACACAACAGCATCCGTAACCGGAGCCTCAACCAAAAGAATGGCGACATCATCAGCAATCGGGGCCCCACCCTCATGGTCGTCCTCAGGGGGACCCTCAACAAAAAGGTCGATGTCGTCATCAGACACAACATCGAGTGGCAAATCCTCTACAGGAAATGCGGCAAGGGGAACAGGTGCAGGAATCGGAACGAGGGGTAGATCCCCATCAGGAATACCATCAGCGAGCTGAACATCATCACCGAAGTCCGGCAACCCGAAAGGCTGGAAATCGTCGTCGTCACTACTGTCCGTATCAGATGTAAAGACCTCTAGATCTGTGTGCGTCGGGTCATCTGAATCTACTACCACGGGGTCAGAAACTCCACTCAAAGAAGACATGACGTCTGTAATAAAACAATCACGACAATTGCACATATATCAACATATAATCAAATAAGCATGTAAGTCACAACAATGTAAGCAAGTAATCGTCCTAGTCTTCCCCAGGCTATGCTCCCTGGTCTCTAAGACCAACCTTCCCAATCCCTGGTCTCTAAGACCAACCTCCCAGTCTTCAAGACTAACTTTCCCCCAGTCTCTAAGACTAAACCTCCCTCAGTCTCTAAGACTAAACCTCCCTAGCCTCTAAGGCTGAAATATGAATTTTGAACGATGTATTTGTGCCTTTTGTTTGTAAAATATTTGTGCCCCGGATCTGGACTTTTAGTGTATGCAATGTAAAAATGTTTGAAAACATTTTCATGAGAGCCCTAGTGATCATAGTCTAGACTCGAGAATGAATCCTAGTTCGCTATGATCGAGGCTCTGATACCAAGCTGTCACACCCTGGCTTTTGCGGAAGCGTGGGTTTATTTGGTGTGACTTCTTAATACCATAGCAACAATCATAACAATGCTATATGATAAAAACACAAGATGCTCATCCATTATTATAGTTAGAAAATACCATAACATAATTGTCTTGAATCATCAACCAAAAATAAGTTACAACCATGACTTGTTTAAAAATGAGTTCCCAATGGACTCAACAAAAGACCTTAAATAAACGAGGTTTGGAGACTTGTGACCCGTCCAGGCAAGGGTTACACCTCCCAAACCCTACACCCCCTGGATGACATCTTTTATTTAATACGCAGCTTAATGTGCATCACCCGCCAGATCCGATCAATTCCCTGAAATACATGTAGTTTGAAAAATCAACAAAAAGTTGAGCGAGTTCATGTGTATGTGAGTTTGTATAAACCTTTGTAAACGGTGTATGTATAAACCTTTGTACACGGTGTATGTATGAAAGTCCCTGGTATGTAGCAATAAGGAAAAAAAAGAGATCACCAATGGTTTGCAAGGCCATTGATATGTGTGAAGTGATGCAGGAAGACTCAAACCTAGCGGATTTGCACCGGGCTTCCGGCTATAAGACACAGTCACCACTATGGGCCTCCCCGGCCTCATGGGTGTGGGCTCGCTACACCCAAATAGATCTATCACTCATGTCCCTCGGTCCTACGACGAGGATTAATGGCCTTTAGTAGGCGCCTACCCACTCACATAATCTAACGATGTATGAAAGTCCCTCCTTAAGCTAACCATACCATGTATAAAAATATTTGTATAATTGTAACATGTATTTCACCCCCGAAGTTATAAAACTGAAAACAGTTAAGAGAAAAGGGGGACATGAACTCACTGTAGTGCGTCTCCTGTGCTCGTACTCAAACCTTGTCAGCTATACAACGACCTACAACGTACTAATGTCTATTAGACGAACGGGCCGTGCCTTGTCTTAGTATTTACGGGTTTGAGTCACGTTACTATGTTATAATTTCTTGTTAAAATAATAATAATTATTTTAACTTACATTATATTTTTAGGTCTTGAAATAATAGTTAGACAACTATTTCGTATTCATACTTCTCAAGTATTTTATGCGCATATTTCCTTCCCAAGGATGGTGGTATTTTATACATGTATTTATGTGATAATTCATATTTCTCGTTATCCAAAGTATTATCCATCCAAAATATACTAGTAACGGTACTGTGTTAAGTTATACTATTTTTCTCTAAATAATATAACTAGTTCCCAAATTATGCAAATATTCACATAAGCGTTTTAGTATAAAATATATATTCTCAATATATATTTGTCCGCTTTTATTTACGAAAACCAACCTCCGATACTTGTAGTTTGTTACAAAAATTATGGCGAAGTTTATATTCGAAACACAAGTTATAAAATATACTTGTAACACTTGTTTGGAAAAATATTTTCTAAGTGTTGGAATTTTTAGAAAATTTCGCCAGAGTTTCCTTTGTAAACGGAGGTGTCCATTCTTATTAGCATATCATTTTCTTTTCAAAAATTCATTCAATAAATCACAACAAATTATCAAACAACATTACACAAACCAAGTGCAAAAACAATGCACTTTACATAATAACATGAACTTGGTTTTTAGTAAAAACGCGTAGTGACTTAGTGGGGTGTTTAGTGGGTTTAGTTACCTTCCAAAGTGTAATTATTTCTTTAAAAACCATTTTCTTACAAAAGTTTAGTGTTTACAACTTGTAAACAATTTTTACAAAAGTGAAACTTTTGAACTCTTCTTGTAAATAAAAGGTTTTTACACTTATTTCATTTCCAAAATGTGTAAGTGTACGTAAAAAGTCGTAATCTTTTAAAAATCAATTTTTAAACTTGGTTTATTTAGACACGTCTTTTGTAGAACTCGGATCTACATATTCATCACTTACTTTGTTCACTAATATTTCAAGAAAAATAATTTTCTTCCAAGTTCATGCTTAGACTTAGAAGATGATTATTTCATGGTTCACATAATCACCTTCTTAGTCTTGTTAATTCATGCTTCTATACATCATTTAACAATCTCCATATGGTGATTATCATCACACAACCAAGAATCATGTACAACATGTTCACTACAACATCCTACTACAACATTTCATCTTCAAGTAAACTTTTATGTTCAAGTTTCTTATTTAATCCCTTTAGTGTTCTTGTTCTTTAGTATTTTAAACATACTCATTATACTACAACCTTTAACCATAAAAACAAGACGAACAAGAGTTAAACAAGAACTTACTACTAGCACCAAGGCTAGGGATGATCTCTAGTGAAAAAGATGAATGAAATGATGGTGAAAAGCAATGTATGAAGCTCCTTGATGATGTACAAGTTGCAAGCTTCCTTTAATCACCTTCTAGTCTTGTATGAAGCTCAAAAATGGATGAAGATGGTTGAATTATGGTGGTGGTGGCGGTTATGTGTGGCCTAGAGGCAGAGAGAAGAGAGTGAGTGAGAGAGTGTGAAGATATGGAATGATGAATGATCTAAGAGGCCATACATATAAGATGTCTTCTAATATCTTGTTTAATTCAATAAGCAAACAGTCCAATATAATATTAAGATTAAATCTAGGAGGCATGGTGAGGATTTTGGGTGGGTCCCTTAGGTGACCGAATTCGGGTATGGGGGGGGGGGGGTTAGATGTAAGTTTTCGATGGTAATGGGTAAACACTAGTTAACTTTCAAGTTTAAACTTACATATATTAGTTAGTTGATATTTTAGTGGGTGTTAGGGTGTTCGGGGATCATGACTAGCCAAGAAATAATTAAACAATGTGTTTGGCAAAAGTTTAGTGTTTCGGGTAATGTCCGGTTGTTCGGTTAGATACCGTTCCATTAAAGTGTTTAATTATCCCGTAAAGTGTCTTTTATATATATTTTTGTAACACAATTAATTCCCGGCACTTAGGAAAGCATACAGGACCATCCTGCCATATTTTTGACATCTTACTAGCATGTTAAATGCTGAATTTTTTTTGCTGAAAATGCAGAATTCTGCACTTAAAGTGTGTTTTAGGCACTTCCCGGCACTTTAACTATCACCTAGTGACTCAGTTTTATGGTCCTCACTTCCCTACACTCCATACTAGTGTAGTACCTTGTCCCTGGCCCATACTGGGCCTCAAAATACTGCCTGTCTATGTGCTGGCATTGTCAGCATGTTTCTGAATTATCCATTCAGCGTGCTAACTGTGCTTTGTGCATCAAGTATGTCACCAATGTTTGTATGTAATAAATGGAGTGACGGTATCAAATGTGATACATATGTATGTATTATACAAAAATCATAAAGCAGTTCAAGTTGTCAGTTGTAATCAAGCACAATCATTAAGCACATAATTAAAATTAATTAATTGTACGGATACCTGTAATTGTGAGGGTTGTCACAAAATATTGCTTTATGCATTACTTTTAGCGTTGCGTCAGAAAGACTAGTAAACTCACCGGCAAGACACACTGTGTCAGCAGCTCTGCAGAAAGCAGTCAGATAATAAGATTAGGGCCTAGGAGTAGGTCCAACGTCTAAAATACATTAAAACCCATGTGACACCTGGGTCACTGCGACCATCAAAAAAATACCAAGCCAATGAAATATTGTATTTCATACTTGGGATCTGTATAAATATGTGTATCTTTTGCACATATCAACTCTTGTTCGATTTCAAGCTCTAAATCGCTTTCTAGAAGGTTATACGCGCGCTGATGCGTAAATATAACCAGTTTAATGCAATGAACACTCTGGAATAGTGAAATACGCTTAAAATACCTTAAATAACCTTTACATAACTTAGAAATAAGTTTTGAAGGCTTTGGTATGGCAAAATCAAGTTAAATCGCTTACAGGGACTAAACTTGACAAACTGCGAAAGTATGCCAATTTGAATTGTAACGAACATTCCAGAACATGACCATAAGTTAAACACACCCTAAATATCCTTTACATAGCTTAGAAATAGGCTTTAAGGGGTTCGGTGTGCTAAAATAAACTTTTGGGTCATTCAGGTACTAAAAGCGTCAAAAAGTGCATAAGTTTGCTCTTTCGTGCATAACTTACGTTCTGAATACATCCGGACATCCAAAAATTTATGTAAGCACTAAAATATTTTATTTTAG